>JAQHUG010000154.1:4430247-4446249 GCA_028555095.1 Dicrostonyx torquatus | reverse complement strand
CCCTTTAAATATAAATAAACACTTATTATTTATCATCTATTTATCTATCACCTTTTCTCACAAATATCAATAAAGCAGTCATGAAAGGTCAAAATACCTAAAATGTTTGTAGAAAGAAAAGTAATGTCCCCTCTGTACTATAAACTAGAAATTCTTATTTCTTGTCTACCTATAAAATTTTCCGAGAATTGCATGAGAAGAAACATCCCATTCCTACTGTGTATTTGAGGCTGACTTGTTATTAAAGTTTTTCACTGATATGCCATTTATTGACATTATTATGGCTGCACCATTTGTCTTCTCATGATGCTCACTGCTATGAGTTCACCTGCTTCCATGGCAGAAGGAAAAGAGATGCAGGACAAGTTTTCTTGACTGTATTTTCTCATCCTTGACCTCACTCTTAGAAACATCATTTTCAATCCAGATCCCAAGTATTCATATGTATTTTCATTTTCTTTTTCACAACTTTTATATTCTCCAGGTAGTTCCTAATCCATATACATTGATCTTTTCTTTAGAGAGAGTAACTATTTTGTAAAATATAGCCTAAACAAGTCATTTACCACACATATAATGTAGTATATACTTTTCATAAGGGATCTCAATCCTTGCTGCAAATTAGAAACGTTTTGGGAAGTTGGGACCAAAACAAAACAATATTGGGCTGTAACTAGAATGAAGGAATCAGGATTTCTGAGGCTGGGACCCTGGCAGTACTTTCCTAATTTTCCTACTGCAGAACTTGTCTCTTGGGGTAACATGAAGCATGACATAGTCCTGACTATAAAGAAAAACCCTATTTCCCTCTGGGGTGTTGCACCTTGCTTGCCTGTGTTAAGTGTTTACAAAGAGACTGGAGGAGCAGAGGATCATCACTACTTCAAACCCTAATCTTTGTCTTACTTTTCTTATTCCTTCTTGGTCTTCATTACCATTGTTTTGTTTTGTTTTGTTTCTCCATGTACTCCAGAGATACCAGCTTTTATGGTACAGAATTTCTTGAACTTTGAAGAATGTCCTTCTGGGCTGAGAGGTAACACAGTAGTTAAGAGAGTTTACTGCTCATCAAAGGACTTGAGTTCAGTTCCCAGCACCCACATCTAGCAGTTCACAACTGCTTGTAACTCCAGTTCTAGCAGATAAAATTTCCTCTTCTGGCCTGCATTCAGCACATACAGTACATGCAGACACAAACACTTACTTATACATAATTTAAAAAAATTAAAAATACCCTTTTATGAGTTCATGTTCCCTTCTCTTTCCACCTACAACATCCAAGATCAAGTTGATAAAATTCTGCTTTGGCCTATTTTGTTTTTAAGCTTGATGTATTGTTCATGCTAAGCTTTATTCTGTATCTTTCCTCTCATCATCTTTCTAATCCTCATGGCAACTCTACAAGTGAGTTAGTACCGTTCCTTTAGAGACTAAGGAAGCCAGCGCAGAGTAGATCTTTGCCCTTGGGAATGGCTGTGTAGCTCTGGACTTGAGTATTTCCACTCCAGGGAGTGTTTTTTTCTGTACATTGAAGCTTTCATGTATGCTGTTCTATTAAATGTCATAGGATCTAGTGTTGAGCGGAAAGCTACTTAATGTTGTTCAAACCCATATTTTCTTGAACCTATATAAGCAGATAATTTTTTTGTCTTTATTGAGACCAACAATCTCTTGAAAGGTGGGGAGTACTAGAAACAGAGTAGGGATTACTATCCCAGTCCATGGCACTTGGTGTATCACTCTCCCATACCCTCATCCTTTGGGGTCTTTTGGGATGACTATGGAGTCTTCAGGAAGAAGATTAACAGACAGGCATATTCATGGTGTCTGTATCTGCAGTTTCTAGGAAGGTACTAGAAGGCACTGGCAGGACTTAACAGGATTTCATGTTACTTAACATGTAATTTCACAGTGTTCCCAGATCCCAGGTGGCCTGCAGCTTGCGGAGTACTGGTGACTTTCAGATCACAGTCTAATATGTGAGTCATTTTTATGTCTTCTTTGTGGGTATTCTTGGTACTTAGAATAACTCTAAGTAGCTGAAACAGGACAAACATTGTGACAGAAACAGTGTCTGTCATTCTAGTCTCTCAGTGCTTGAATTAGCTTCACAGAGACACAGTGTCCCCAGTCACCAAGTAAAGAAAGCTGGGAGAATCTACATCGAGAGCCACTTCTTAAGTTGCTGTTCCCAGACACACTCATAAACCAGCTCAACCTGATCCAGTCTGACTCCCATCAGTGATTGAAACTCTGTCCACAAACTGCATCTGCAGTGATTCTCAGCCAGGGTCCCTTTCTGCCTGTACCACCTTTACTACCAAGCTGCAACTTTGACCATTGTCTGCCAATGCAGTCACAGACACTTCCTGATTGGTCGGTCTACTTCTATTATCCTCCAGATCTCTCTGTTGATCCTCAACAACCATGTTAATTCTTCTCACGATTATATTTTGGTGTGAAAAAAAAATCAGGTAGAGAATTTATTCAAATTGCAGACTACCAATGCTATCTCCAATTGTATTGACTAGGTCTAGTAACAGAGTCAATAATCTGAACAATTATGGTTTAGTAGCTTTCACATGTTTGGGAGTAGCTTTTCTGAAATGTGATTCTTTCTGCAAGAGGAAATGAATACAGACTTGGAATTGGAGTGAAAAGGGCATTTAGCCACTGGAAGACACAGATGAAAAGGAATATATATCAATATCAGAATTACTCTGATACTTGCTTGTCTTGGGCAGATGCATTTTCCTGTCCTTATTTTCCTTCTTCCTTCCTTTCTTCACGTCTGTTTATCTTTCTTTCTGTCTTTTTTTCTTTCTTTTTTAAAGAATTGAATTTTGAAGGCTAACTTTAATGATAGCACAAAGATCCTTATCCAAGATAAAGTTAGAGAAGGCACCTGTAACTTGGGGGAAAACCTCTCCTTGCTCCATTCTCAGTACGTGAAAGCAAACTGTAGTGAGCAGTGTGGTCTTCACTGCAGGGATCAGGAAAACACGAGTGGAGCTTTACAATGACACATCTCAATACCAGTACAGAAGCAGGGACAGTGGTAATTGGTAAGGACAGCAGTAATTCCCCCGGTTTCTTTCCCCATCTATCCTTTCTGCTTAGATACTTGATGATTCCCTTTGGATCAAACTAAATTCTGCAATTCTTAGACTAGGTGGAGGTCTGGAGAGAGGTAGTTAGAGTTCATACTAATTTAACAATAGCGGTTTACATCCTTAGTCTCAATAAGAAAAAGGATATGACAGTATTCATGCTCTCAGGTCTGTCCAACCTTTGGGCACAACCAAATGACATTGCCATCTACAAAGTTCATGTTTAATTAAGAACTATAAATCAACTTAAAAAAATAATCAAGTTACAAAAACAAAAATCAGAAAAATCCTTTAATGCTTTATGAAATGTACTATTTTTGTGTTGGGCCATGGTTCTAGTTATCCTGTGCTGACACTGTAGGGGGCTTCATGTTAAACCCTCCTGCAAATGATAGAATAAGCTATGTACAAGGAGGCTTGCATTTTTTTTTTTTTTTACTTAAACACAATCAGTGTATTTCTACTGCTGCTCCGGGGACTTCCGATGCTCCCATACGGCAGGAAAAGTTCTTTCCAAGGCATGTCTACAAATACTTCTCACTTCGTGGGATGCATGCTCAAATGCATGCAATCTGACCATATCAAAGGTTTGCTGGTTTTAAAGGTGCTTGACATGTCTCTTTTCTCTTTTCATTTAACCTGAAATTTCCAATTTAACATTCCAAAGTGAAATTTAAAAAAGTAAAGTGGAACTTCCTTTTTAGAGAAATGAATGAATTTCCAGACGAAAAGATAGACATAGAAAGATGCAACCTTTCTCTGGAAGCCGTGATGTTTATTGGAGCCAGAGGCATGGGACACGCTCAGTCTCTTAATCCTCATTCAAACTTGGATGACTTCTCCATAGGCACTATTCTCTTGTTTCCTAGTGATAGGCTCCAACTCAGGTCTCACCAGACCCTCTCTATGAGTCTTGTCTCTTCCTCTTTGAGACATCAATTGACTATGGCCCCTCTCTCTTTGCCCAGGCTCCAACTGTGACAAAGTGCCAGTGTGTCAAAAATCAGCCATTTTCCTGACCACACTATAGACAAGCTACATGTACAAAAAAATAGTTGTTTTAAGTAGCCCACATATTAAGATCATTGCATTACCTTAACCTGGGGCATGAGAGGTCAGGAAGATGCTCTGTTCTGGAGGAGGAAGTGCCTAGAGGGGGCCTGAGAGGTGAATTTGGGTGGACTTCACACAAAATCTTCCCCCACCTCCTAAACTACAGCTTCGATTTTAGAAAGACCCACGGTTGCATTCGATTTTGCAAGGAAAATAGAAAATATAAATCAAGCTTGAAAGGTGCCCTGAACAGAAGGGTTCTGATTTCAGAATTACGGGTATTCACATTCTTTCTCGGTGGATTGTCACTTTATTTATGTTCATGCTTAACACAGCTGAGGCTTCTGGGTATTTCTTATGTCATTAAATGCTAGTGGAGCAGTCCTGGGAATAGAAGGTGAGATTCTGTTTTGTTTATTTTTGTTGCCATCCAGCATTTCATCTGCAAGCCCACGAGAGACCTCTGGCTGTATTCACAGGGCTGATGACAGAAGTGTAAACGAATGCCGCAGGTTCCCACAGGTTTGCAGCGCAGTAACTCTGAAGGCATGAATGAAGAGTCTCTTGGAAGGCATTTTTTTTTTCATGGATATACAACGCAGCCTCTGATATCTCATTCTTCTTCATCTTTGTGGGAACTGGGCAGAGAGAGAGAAAACTACAGGCAAAGAGGTAGAGTTTTCCATCCCTCTAGAGTAGCTAGCACCATACAGGTTCATTTGACACAGCAGAATGCCGCAGTGGAGCCTTGGGAGCTGCTTTTTGAAGTGAGGCACACGATCCAAGTTTTGGCTTTCTTGGGAGTCACACAATTATATGACATCTCTCAGATTAGAATCCTGATCTCTTGACTCCTTGCCCCAGTCATTTTTTTTTAAAACTGTGTTTCAAGGCCTCACTTCTATTTCTTCAGCTTGATTCTTGTAGTCTAGGAAGTTATATAAGATGGTCAAATGGAGCAAGATACTTGGCCGTAAAGGATACATACAACACAAGAGCTACACATTGATGGAATACTCAGGCATCAAGTACCCAGGGTCATTGGATCTGGTCTTACCAGTTGTATTTGTTAGAATACACATAATTTTTCCCTTTTAGATAAATAAAGGACTGAGATCTTGGAGTCAAGGTTAGGAAAATCAGGAGCCTTCTCTTGGATACTGGGGCAAGGTTTTGTGGTTCCCAGTCTTTCATGAGAAAACTTTGAGGTTAATGGGCCTAGAAGTTAATTAGAAGTCACGGAATTAACAAAGCAAGATAGTAAGTTGGCAATCCTGAGCATTTGGTTGCAGAAGCAATGAGTTAGAAACCCAGTGAGAACACATGTGTTCACTGCCCATGGAGTTTCAAGTCCACAGGGCAGAAAGGATAGTTTTATCCAGCTCCCCCAGCTTTGGGCATGTGCAGAGAAACATCTGTGCCATAATGTCAGAGTGACAAACCCCATGAGTGTTTCCCTCCATATGATAAGGGAATTGGCACCTGGTTCTCTTTTGGTCCTCCCACAGAGGTGTCCAGCTTCTCGTTAGCCCATTTGCCAGGTGCCTCAGGAGGAACCCAAAGGTTTCCAATTGGTATGCCTTTTCAAGAATTACTGGAAAAGGGCTGTGGACTCAGCATTTTGGCTTTGTCAAACGAGGGCATAAGAAGCGAGGTTATTTTCCTCCTCTTTATGATCTATCTGGTTTCCTCCTGTAGAGCTGACTTGAGCTGGACTGGAATGCATGGTTTTTGCAGCTGTCTCTTTAAAGCTCTCTTCGCCACAACAGTTCCCCTCTCTGCCTTCTTAGGAAACATCATGCATTCATTGTTTAAACCTTAACAAAATTGAGATCATGTCATTTTAAGGTCATGGTTTCCATAAAACAAATGTCAAGCTTATTTTTTTGTGAACTTCACTCTTTGCTTTCATCCCTGAGCTGTTATTTCTCTCAGCTGCCTTCTCCTACTACATCTTAATCTGATTAGTGTCTTACATATTTTTAAATAAATGCAGGGGCTGACCAACTTATGATTGAATAGCCAGTTGTCAGTTAATGAAGACAAGTCTATGACGCCCAATATCTAACTGCTTTTGTGCCTACTTGGGTACCCACATATGTGACCTGGAGATGACCAATATCTTCTCACCCTGCATCACGTGAGTGTTAACATATCCTGCCTGATGCCGATGAAGTCAGCATTTTTGGACTTATTTGACAGATTTTTTTTTCCTATTCTAAGACCACAACCCCATAGAGAATCCTGTGAGTATGTAACACATATCAGGACAAGAACAAGACATAGGATTATCACTACATAAGCATCCACACTTCAGTGTCAGAAGAAAGATGATTAAAAATCCAGGATTTTGATCAGTGGTCAGAAACATCATATTTTCCAAAAAGACCTGAAATGTATTCTGGGTAAGTATGGTTCGTTGCTTGATTGCCATTTCTTGTTTATGCTCATTTTCCTCGTCGCTTTATTGTACGCAATTTCACCCTTTATTTCCCACATTGTTATTGCTAATGGAGTAATTGATGAAGTATGCTGTGAAAGTGATGTGCATTTTTTATAGCTGTCTTCTGTAGGCACTGTAAAAAAATCTTAAACAGCCTTGAAATTAAATGTAATATATTTGCATCTGTATAGTTTTTATTTTCGCATCTGGAAGCCATTTAGCCAGTTATTTATTTGAAAACTGGTCTTAGGAGCAGTAAAAGGCCAAGGACTGAAGCTGTGTCTATACTGAGCTACTGAATCAAGCCCAGACTAGAAGCTATGATTAAATCCAGCCAGTAGGCTGACCCAGTGGGAAGCTGTTTCAGTACAAATTGGAGCCTTTGCTGACTCACGAAAGACAAGAACCATACTCCTCGTCACCTGCCATTCTGTTCTTACTCTAGCCAGCATTAGCATGCGCTCAGCGAGGGAGTTCATTCCCCAATTTCATGACTTCACGAGCAACTCAGTCATCACAGGCTTCCTGGGAGCAACCAAAAATCATGTACAAGTTTAATTTGCTATCAAAGGCATATGCAATATATTTTCTATATTAACCTCAAGGGATTGAGTAAGGGAGCTGGATGGTAATTGGAAATTTGGAGAAAATGTGAGGAACAGATTGGCCTCAAGGCTTTAAAGGGCAAGAAATCCTTATGAAATATATGAGGGCGACTTTGAAAAAGTAACTGCTCACATTTCCAAATAAAGCCACAAGAGCAAATGTCTTTTCATAGTCTACCTGGTAAACAGATGCACAAAAATATGCCAGTCTGTGTCTAGGTTTCCTCTCCCACTTCTCTTTCTTCATTTATTTCTTTTTTTTTTTGTTTAGATTTCTTTGAGGATGGTGGTGGCTTGTTTTATGGTAAATTAATGGTAAAATTACATGGTATACAAAAATCGTGGCTTAAAATGTTTTCCAGAAATGCCTTTGTTGGTTTGCCGGGGAATATTTTGTACACTATAGTACTTCATTATAGGTCTACTGTATTCGAGCAAATTCTTTTCAAAGTAGGAACAATGTCAGAATCCACAATGAAGAAGGAATCTGGAAAACTTGGAATAGTTTCAATGCCATGCCTATGAAAGCTCCTGAGAGAAGAAACCAGAAAACTGGGTGAGACTGTCCTTGTCTCCTCAAAGCTAGAGAAAGTAAGGTAAAGAAATGGGGGGAGGTGCATTTTTATGCCAGCTCCCACACAAACTTTCTGCTAGATGCCTGCACTCCTCACAGACTGAAGGCATTACCAGCTCCTAATACTGTATCTGCCCACAGTAGGTACAGGTCTTAATTAGTGTCACTCTTGCTATGATGAATGCCATGACTAAAAGCAACTTGGGGAGGAAAGGGTTTGTTTGGCTTACACTTCCTCATCTTAGTCCATCACTGGAGGAAATTAGGACAGGAACTCAAGCAGGGCAGGAAACTGGAGGCAGGAACTCCATGCAGGGGCCATGGAGGAGTGCTGCTTACTGGCTTGCTCCCTTATCACTTGCTCACCTCCTGCTTCCTTATAGAACCCAGGACCACCAACCCAGGGATAGCACCATCCACAGTGAGCTGGGCCCTTTTCCATCCATCGCTAATTAAGAAAATGCCCTACAGGCTTGCCTATAACTCAGTTTTATGGAGGCATTTTCTTAATTGAGGTTCCCTCTACTCAGGTGACTGTAGTTTGCAACAAGTTGACATAAAACTAACCAGCATAATTGATCCTTTGTCTGCTTTACATACAAACACATCATCATCAAGCCACAGCCTTTCATTTCTGATTCATTCCCAAGATCTCATATTAAAATATAACCTTAAAAGTTACACAGTCTTTACAGATTATATCACCCACTAAAATATGAGCTCCCTATAGTGGTCCGACCCTGAGGAATGAAACAATCATTCAGAAACCATATTATTTGCAATATTGTTTGGCCAATAGCTTAAGCATATTTCTGGCTAACTCATATCTTAAATTAAACCATTTCCATTAATACGAGATTCACCACGAGGTGGTGGCTTACCGGGTAAAGTTCTGGTGTTTGTCTCTGACAGGGCTTCCTGGCTTCTCACTGACTCCAGCTTTCTTCCCCCAGCATTCTGTTTAGTTTTCCCTGCCTACCTCTGTTCTGCCCTGCAATAGGCTCAAGGCAGCTTCCTTTATTCATTAATGTTAATACTCACAGCATACAGAGGGGAATCCCACATCAGCCAATGATAACCAATGAGGTTCCGGATCCCTTGGGAATAGATATAGACGACTTTAAGCCACCATGTAGGTACTGGAAAATGAACTTTGGTCTTCTAGAAGGACAGCAATCTCTCCAGCCTTTCCTTGACATTCTTAATTTTTATAACTCACTTATCACTTGAATGTGTGTCTGACCTGAGAATGGTTGGCAAGTAAAAGTGATGAGTTTCATTTCTTTTAATTAGACTATAAGAGAACTTGCCTTGCATCTTGCTAGTAGGGACCTTTCCTTTGGGACTGTAGGAAGAAAGCTACTTTATGGGAAGACCCTCAAGACATGGAGCAGTTCCCTGTCAACTTCTGGTAAGGAACCAAGGTTGTTAGTCTAACTGCCTTTTATGCATGGACACTATGAGATTACAACCCCCTGAGACTGGTCCAGCAGATCACACAGAAGTAAGCACAGTGCTCTACACTTCCATTGCTGTCCTGGAGAGATGTTATGCTGAGAAGCCTATGTTCTGTCCTACTGAAAATGGAAAATCTTCCTGTTTTGTTTTAGCTTGGCCAGTCTTCTGGGACTCCATCATAGTAACTGGATTATCAATACCCCCATTTCCTCATTTTGCCTCTAAATAAGACCAACCCTTGTTCATCTGACAGTTTTGCTCATGAAATCCCCTCAAAATGCTTTTCTTCAGCTCTCTGTTACTAAACTTTCATCCTTAACAACAATCTGCCTTTGGATGCTGCTAATTCTGCTCCAAGGCCAAAGTCTGTGTTGGTTTTCTCGTGTCTTCTCTTGTAAACTGCAGTCATCCTGCTGGGGTCATGGAGTGTTTTCACTCAGGTTTGCTTGAACAGGACTCCTAATTCTTGGTCTAAGTATAGAAAAATGTTACTGACATCTTTCCCAGTTCACCTAAGGTCAGTCTGTCACTTCAGGATCCTGCCTGAGCTAATCAGGAGCTGGCTGCGTTTAGCGCCTGCTTCTCTCAGTCTTAATCAGAAAGGCGTTTTGAGGCAAGTTGGTGATGAATGTAAAACCTCATGGCTGCTCAAGGCGCCAAGAATAAGTGACTGTCGAGTGCTCAGCCCTAAGTGAAATGTCTATATCATCCCTTCCAAGCTCAGGCAATGTGGTAGAAGATGGGTAAAGAATGTAAGAGTGAGATGTTGGTTGTGAAAGGCTATCTTCTGGGCATGACATGGATGGCTGGTACAGTCCTGAACTCCAGGAAGTTGTGGTCACCTGTGCTGGATCTGCACAAGTCTGGGCCCATCAATATCCAGACAAGGATGGGAGGAGAGATATTGTCTTCAGTGACGTAGCTACTGGCGCACCCTCTAGGCTCTAGCGAATGCTTCTATATCCATGTTTCCATCAACATCCAGTCAAGGATGGGAGGAGGGGCATTGTCTTCAGTGATGTAGCCACTGGCGCATCCTCCAGACTCTAGTGAACACTTCTATATCCATGTTCATGTGGGTGAACCTGGTTCAACTCAGTGATCACAAAACTACCACCAAAATCAAACAAAAGGACAGGAAAATGGAAGGGGCACTTGTAAGGTACACAGAGCAGGAGGAAGACCAGAAATGATGAGAAATGACAGAAACATGAATGCAGTTACTTGCGTGTAGGAAACTGTCAAAAATAATTTTAATTAAAAATTTTCTTTTAAAATGTTGGCTATTTTTATAATCCTGTATGTGTAGACTTTAACAGGATTGTCCCAGGCCCACCTAAAGCCTGGTACAATTATCAGCGCTGTCTGTGATATCACCAAATAAAGGCTTGAAGGCAAAAGATAAGACCAGACTTCAGATTTCCTTCTAACTTCATAAGTGGCTTTAATTTTTTTTTTTTTTTTTTTTTTTTTTTGCTACCATAGGTCTTTTTGTTTGCTTGTTTTGCTTTTTACCTCAAAGGATAAAGTCGACCACAGACCATCTAGCCCAGACAAAATAAAGATAATCAATGCCAATTTTCAAGTACATTCAAAAGGACTTGTGGCTTTTTTTTTAAGTTTAAATTTCCATTGGGGAGAGGAGAAAGGAAAGACATGTAAGTGCTGCGCCACATACAGAAAATCACTGCTTATGGTGGTGTATTGAGAAAAACTGCAAAAGTTCCCTTTAGAGACAACTTCTTTCCTGAGAGGTGAGGTCAGTACTCTGGCTGTGGCTGGAAATCAGACCCCAAACATTCACTAGGATGCCTCTTACCCAGAACAAATTTAGCAGTTTGAAGAAAAGTAGACCCATGGATTGCAAGATACGCGACGTATTAACAAAAGTTGAAAAGGCAGGGGCCAGTTTTGTTCTTCTACTTGCAGACAATGAGTTTTGCCAGCATCATCTTTTCGGGATGCTGTCTTTCCCTCCGTGTGTGCTTTCTGCCTCTTTGACTTGTATGTGGGTTCTCCATTTCTCCCCTTGACCCACTCCTCTGTCTCTGTGCTAATACCATGCTGTTTTAATCACTATGTGGATCCTGAACCCTCTCCAGCTTTACGTGTTTTTCTCAGGATTGCTTTGGCTTTCTGGGGGTCTATGGCCCGTCCATATGAATTTTAAGATCATTGTTTTTATTTCTATAAATAATATACTGGGGATTGCATTGAATCTGTAATCGCTTTTTCTAGAATGGCCATTACATAATATTCTATCTGTCAAGCCCTGAAAATGAGAAGTTTTTCCATATTCTGGTGTCTTCGTGGATTTCTTCAGATTTAAAGCTTCAATGTAGGTGTCTTTCATTTCCTTCGTGATGTTTATTGGGAGGTATAATTTTTTGGAGGATTTTGTGAATGGGATAGTTTTCAAGATTTCATTCTCACTATGTTTGTTATTGGTAAACAGAAAGACTACTGAGTTTGTACATTTTTGTTGCCTATGGGTTTGCTAGATGTGTGGGTGGATCATTTCTAAAACCTTTTTTTGAGTCTTTGCGACCTCATATGTACAGTACAGTATCATATCATCCACAAGTAATGATAATCTGACCCCTCTTTTCCTATTTGTATCCTTTTTATTGCCTTCTCTTATCTAAAAAATAAGAATAAAACATGAAGTTGGAAGAGAGGTGGAGGTTCCTGGGAGAGTTGAAAGAACAAGAAATGGATATTAAGTAAATATAGTGTACTCATGTATGGAATTATCAAAAAATGAATTAAGAATAAAAATTTTAGAAAGAAAAAGATGTACAAATAAATCCAAAAAACAGTGAAAGTAATGTTTAGGAACTTGTAAATTCTACTTTGTATAATGCTGAAAAGTAATATCTGAGATTTTACTTTAACCTCTTACTCAAGTGGTTTGTATTATTTTCCTAACTCAAAACACGGCTCTAACTTCCTCAAATAAATTAAAGGTTTGAAAACATGACCTGGAGGGATGTGATGATCAGGATGAAGTTATGTCTACCTTTGCTGCAAAGCGAGTGGTTTTGACAAGTGTGTCTCAGATGAGGTCAGGAACATTTTGGGTGACTGTATGTATGTGGGCCATTCCAAGTAGCCAACCATAATACGGCCCCTTTAAATGTCAGACGATCTAATTGTTTTTTTTTTAAGTGCTGTTAATAGCTAACAGACCATTCACATTTAGCAAGTGTCAAATATTGTGATAACTGCTTCCCATGAACTACCTCATTTAATACCTACAATAAGACATTTTCTTAGAAACTGATTACGTAACACATGAAGACACCATGACTTATAAGTGAGGAACTTTGACACCTAGACTATTGCTTAGGATGGAGCTAAAATACTACTGAACAGTCTGACAATAAAGCATGCACTGCCCATAACTTTCGTAGTGAGCCTGAGTGTGGTTCAGGAACATTCCCTACCATGGTTATAGAGTCACCGTGAGGTGCTTATTGTGTGCTTGCTGTAATCAGGTAGCAGCATGACTGAGAAATGGATCCCAATCTAACTGGGCTGGCGGATTCTCATTTTAGCTTGCTTCTAGCACATGTGAAGTAATAGGAGTGAATAAAACCCCAGGGTTCTTCAAAAGTTTTAATTCCCTTTTGACGTAAGTCATTCTATAGTTCCTTTAGCAGACACTGGCAGCACCCTGAAGTCCACCACATAGCACATGCCTATATTATATGAATGTCAGTAGCCAGGCCTCACCACCAAAGGTCTCACTGTGACTCACACAAGCAGGAGGCAGGTGGATAGCCCGGGATTCACGCTCCCTGAGAAGTGATTAAAGGATGGGCATTTCAACTTATCATCCTTCAGACTGGGCAGTTCTGAGGCACAGGCATCTTCTAGTTGGCCAGCAAGACTGAACGTCAACTGTTGATGATGACTGGACAACACATAATTTGATTTTTGTTTCTTTGTAATTTTCATCTCTATCCAAGAGTTTCCTGGGCATTCAAATTCGTGATTGAAAGGCTGCATCTAGGAGGATCCACTAACGGACAACTTACAAACTAATACAGTTTCAATAACATGAAAATTCAGTGTCCTATCCCATTCTCAATGCTTTCCTTATGGATAAAGAGTGTTTTACTCAAAGATCAGCCAATTTCAAAACTTCGGAGTTATGTAGCATTTGCTGAATTATCTTATGAAAAAAGCAAAATGCCACAAGAATTTCTTGATGGAAGGGGAAGAGTGAAGTGTCTTTGGTGTGTTTCTGAGGCCTGATGCCCCTGTTTGGTAGCAGTCTCTAGGAACTGTCACGGGTGAAGGCACTGTGTATCCCATATCAAGGAGTGACTCCAACTTGCAGGCAAGAAGTTCTCCCTCAAAGTTGTCAAAAGGGATTCCAGGAAGAGTCAGATGAGAAAGAAACACGATCAAGGTGCAGTGGAAGCAGCCTGGGATGGAGAGATCTTTCCATTGTGAGTCAGTGCACGGGGGTTTCGAGCCTTCTTGGCTTCCTAAAAAATTAACCACACTGAGAAAGCCAGTTCAGTTATCAGATTCTTATTCTTCTATAAAATTGTGTTTGATATGTTTATTTGATTGTTTTATTTATCATATTGATGAGTAAAAGTTATCCTAGCTGATAGTAACTCCCTACGTAGGGTAGGAGGAGAGGTGGCTTCTGAAGAGTAACCAGGAAATGCCTTCATGGCACCTTCTTGACCACAGTCACAGTTTTGTTGGTCAATAAATCAGAATGTCCATTACAAATGATTTTACCTCAGTGAAAAACAGAAAAGTATATGTTCCCTGGAATCTGTAAAGTTTATAAAAGTGAATTCTTTTTCTCGGGTTGTCTCTATTGCTCCACATCTGCTCTCCAAAGATGGACTATTCCAACACATTTGAAATGCATGAGTAGTTTAGGATTCCTCCCCCCCCCACCTCCTCTTAACTTTCTTCTTATTTAATAGCTTCAGTTACCTTAATTTTGAATTCTATCTGTATGTAAATTAGCCCTAGGCACATATTTCCAGGGTAGAACTCACTCTGAGCTGTGAACTTAGAAGCTGCTACAAAGCCATTCTGTTTAGGTATTTCTTCGACAATTCCAATGCAATATGGCTCAGCCTACCTTCACCCATCCCCCACGGTCCTTCTCTGACAGACTCCTCCTCTTTTCTGTAAAAGACACCATCAAACACACCCTCCGTTATAAAGTCTCTCTGCCAAGCTTCCCTTCAAATGAAAGCACACATCTCCTTCCTCTTGCTCAGAACTACTGATGGTGATTGATATAAAACTGAACTCTCTCACAGTTGGTAAAGCTCGGTCAGCAATTTTTACAGAACGGCCCTGAGGGGTCAGTGGGGATAATGCTACTTTCCCAGCACTACTGAAAGGTCAGTGGCTTTTTCTTTCCTTTTTGGTGCTGTTAGCATTTTCACAAACACCACAATGAGCAGCGGAGAAAAATTGTTAGCACCCAGTGAGCCTCAAGGCTGTGGCAGCCACCTGTACTGGGAAGTCATCTTTCCTCTGCTTTGCATTAACAAAGGGGGAGGAGTATAGATTTCATAGAGGAATGTCTTAGGTGAAGCACCAAAAGGATTAATTTTGTTTAAAATCATAGTTCTTGCTTATATGGCTCTGTGTGTGTTCTCATGTGTTCATGTGTGTGCATTCATGGGTAGGTGTGGATGTGTTCATGTGTGTGAATGTGCGTGTGTGTTCATATGAGTGAGTTTGGATAGAAACGTGCTAGTGTTTGTTTTTGCTTTGTTTGTTTGTTTACCACTCCATACACCAAGCTGCTTACACACTCCCGGGGGCTCTTCTCTCTTGACCTTCCATACTGCTATATGATTGCAGATATTCATTGCTGCATCTGGCCTGGGGTGCATAGCAAACTTTACACACTGAGCCATCCCCTGAGCTCAGTTACATGGCTTTTTATTTATTATTGTATGTGATAAGATAGGAAATACAAGTAAAAAACATGCTCACAGTTGGTTGAGTTGTGAACTGAGCTTGCCAACTTTTACATGGAATACCATTTCTGAGTGGTGAAGTGATTGACAGATGAATTATGCTGGGATAGATTGAAATCAATCTGTCAGTTTCAGGAAACCAGTTGAGAGGATTTGCAGTTAGTATTAAATTCAAACTTTCAAATAAACATTAGAATTTTGGAAAAAATCGTACCTTTTACTGTGAACTTGATAGCATCCTGGTACTTAGAAACTTTCTGGTGACATTAGAGGTGATTTTAATGAATGTAATTCTCTTTGAGCATATACAATGAACTATGTGGCGTTTGGAAGAACACATTTTGCAGTTAGCCAGTACTTTCTATGTGACCAGTGAATGATCCAAACTTTTGGTAAAAGATCCATTTATCCTTCAAGATACACACATACAGGATGAAAGATTGGTATGAACTAGGATTCCAATCCTCAGCCAGTCTTTAAAGAAGAAGCAATAGGATAAATGGATATGAAAATTTATCTTTGACTCATAAGTAAAGAAGTGCTCATTGAACGACAAGAATTTGTGAACACATGCAAGAGTCAGGCATACACACACACAGAGGCATGTAGACTTGCATACATACATACACAGAGACATACATACATAAACGCATTGAGGAACACTCACATACATATTCACATACACAGAAACATGCACACATACCCACACACAGAAACATCTGCACATACCTATTCATGTACACAGAAACATGCACACATACCCACACACAGAAACATCTGCACATAC
>JAQHUG010000154.1:4381368-4401681 GCA_028555095.1 Dicrostonyx torquatus | reverse complement strand
TAAGTACCAAATACAGGCACACCTAAGACATATGGATCTGCATATAAGTACCAAATACAGGCACACCTAAGACATATGGATCTGCATATAAGTACCAAATACAGGCACACCCTGTATTTGGTAAATGGGTAAAGTATCTGCAGAACTCCTGAATTAGATAGTTCCAGCTCTTTCAAAAGAGAAATTGAACGTGTTTCTGTCAAGTTAAATTTGAAATATCAACTGGACACTGGTGACTGCCAAGTAATTACTGCCTTATCATAGCCTCTTTGCCTGGCAAACAGAATTTTGAACTAACTTCGCTTCTATCTTCCACTCATCCCAACCCCACACTTTATTTTTTTTTAAATTAGGAGGTCTGCCTCATCCAGAGTATACAAATAACACAATATCAGTCAGTAACAGTTATAGGAAATTTGCTGGAGAGCTTCTAGATACGGTTTCTTCAACTGACAAAAGTAAATGTAAGGAAGAATCTCACTTTGTCCTTATCAGACATGGCTAAGATGCTAGGAACATCTGCAGCTATCTTGTGACCACGAGGAAAATAGTTTCTGTGGCTGCATGGCAGAGCAGAGATGGGTCCATGACACCATTACCAACCAATTCATCCTCTTTCTTCCCTGGGCTTTTCTTTTTATTAAGATATCAGACTTCTCTATTTCCTGTAGCTGAATACAATACAAGAATAGGTGAAGATTATTTCCTGGCTTTTTTCCCTTAATTTTCTATTATTATCTTTTATTCAGCTTTTCTCTTTTTTTTTGTGTGTTTTATTCCGGTAGAGTTCTTTTTTAACAGAAAATATAACTACCTTCTGTACAAGTCCAAATTCTAATTTCCACTTTTGTAATTATTGTTACAATTGAATTCTCAGCTGATTAGGTTTGGGGGAGGAGGGCATAAAGAGAATATTCAAATAAAGGACTGGTCTATTATTTCCCAATTTTCCTCCCTGTAGTCTTAGAAGAGATTTAAAAGGCACTGTGTGTAACACTATTCCAGAAGAATTACACAAAGCCCCAAATCTTTATATAAATTTCTCCAGCCTTTTGTTTTCATTCCCAGTTTATAGCTTTCTCTTCCCAGGCTTGGCACTCTCATTAATGCACACAAGCAAAGCCCCATTGTTCCTTATGGCTCTCTAATGAGAAAGAATAAGACTATATATTGGGAAGGAAAATTGTACATTTTTATGTGGAAGTTTATAGACTATTACTTTTAATTGAAATTTGAAGTTCGCCTTTACAGTGAAGGTGGGGCAGAAAAATCACACGCTGGGCCCCTCTCTGACATAGCAGACTCCAGGGGAGAGCTAGGCTTTGAACACGCCAGCACTCACCCGTCTGAAGCTGCAGAGAGCTGCCCCGTCCTCAGAGGCTAAGACCGAATGAAGTCCTGTGTCTATAAAGAGACTATCTATGGCAGGAAAGGACTTGCAATCATTGGAAATTTTTTAAAGAGCTAAAAATGGAAGCCGAAGAGGTAATATATTAACGAGCTTGGAGCTTGAGCAGGTGATGGAGATGAGTCCTGTTTTAGGAAGTCAGTTTGCTAATTGTTTTTCCTTTAGCCCAAGAACCCTGGTGTGAAACTCTTGGAGTTACTGCAGAATGGACAAAAGATATTCGTACCAATAATTTCAGCAATTTTATCAGATACATTTTGTGATATTTTATAAATTAATATTATACTTCAGAGTAAACTGAAAGCTGTAGCTCCACCACGGTCCCTTTAGCCCTGCGCAGTCTCAGTGGACACTATTGTCCTCTAGGGGGTAAAATAACTTCTTGGGATGGGGGTAGCAAAATATCAGACAATTACATGCACAGGTTGTCCCAATTAGCTTCTGTCTTGTTGAGACAAAAAAGTGGCCGAAAGCACTATTGGGAAGAAAGGGCTGATCTGGATTACAGCTGCAGCCCATCATCTAGGGAAGCCAAAGCAAGGATTCCAGGTGGGAACCTGGAGGCAGAAACTAAAGTAGAGACCATGGAGAAATGCTGCTTCCTGCCCTGCTCCCTCTGACTTGCTCAGCTACCTTCCCTGTACAGACCAGGCCCTGACTAGGGATGGCTTGGCACTTTTACATCAATGGAAAATAAAGAAAATGCCCCAAATACATGATCATAGGCCAATCTGATGCAGCTATTTCCTCAATGAGGTAGTCTAGGTTCTGTTGCGTTCCTAAGGACTAGCCTGTAGTTTGAATTCTAATTGGTCTTAATAATAAAAACCTGGAATCAGACAGATATCAGGGTGTGAAAGCTGAAAGATCAGAGAAGTAGAGCAGTCAGCCACAAGTTCTTACCTCTACAAAATCCTCAGAATCAAGAGGGCAAGATCCTGTCTCTACAAATCCTTAGATGGATGCCTTGAGTTCTTGTCTCCTCCTGTCTCTCTCCGAGCCTCTCTGCCCAGCCGTGTCCCTTCCTGTCTCCGTCTCCCTAGTGTTGGGGTTAAAGGTGTGTAACTTTCAAGTACTGGGATTAAATGTGTGTGCCACCATGGCCTGACCTCTATGGCTAACTAGTGGCTTAGCTCTGCACTCTGATTTTCAGGCAGGCTTTATTTGTTAGATCACAAACAAAATATCACTACACTAGCCAACATGTGGTCATACAAGATCTCTGTGGCATTTAACTTTCATAACGAAGGGCGTGGTTTGTTGAGCAAGTTGAATATATCAAATGTTTGTGTTTGCTGTGCAGTAGCATAAGGACAAAAACAAAACAAACAACCCTGGCATTAAACAGTCCATGAGAAGCTTCTAGAAACACTTTAGTAACCAAGGAAATAATATTCTGAGTTGCCTTTTTTCAGAAACTCATAACACCGAGTCCACACTGAAAATATCAAAAATATCATTGAAGTATTTGAAAGTGAACTTGAAAGGACTTAGTGTTCCCATAACTGCAGTTAGACATTAATGGTAAGAATAATGCTTCTGGTATGTCCATGAACCTGTCCTGGGTCAGGGAAGGTCCAACCAGCTGTCTGTGTCCCACCTTCCTCCCTCCAAACTCTGGTAATCAAAAATACAGGAAGAAAGGGAATACCAAGCCAGTCTAGGGAGGGATTAGCTTGCAGAGAAGATCTGAAGATCTCTCCAGATGGGGATGGCAGAAAATGCTCCCTGGATGGACGTTGCTGGTGATGAGGACAGCGACAGTGTGGAAGATTGCCTTCCTATCTTTTATCGGATATAAAGGTGGATAGCAGACATGTTGATTTATGTGAACGAAAGAAAAGGAAAGAAAGAGAAGGAAGATGATGGAAAATGAGAAGGAAGGGAGAAGAAAGGGGGAGTGCACAGGAAAAGAAAAGGTAAGTTACAGTTGTTTGATTGTAATTGGCTCCCATAAACTCAAAGGAAGTGGCACAATTATGTGTGGCTCTGTTGGAGTAGGTGTGCTTATTGGAGGAAGTGTGTCACTGTGGGGGCGGGCTTTGAGGGTTCATATGATGCTCAACCCATGTCCAGAGAGACAGACCACTTCCATTTGCCCGCCAGATGCAGGGCTCTCAGCTTCTCCTCCAGCACTGTGTGTGCCCACATACTGCCGTGTGCCACCATGGTGACAAGGGACTGGACAAACATCTGAAATGTAAGCGAGTCACCCTAATTAAATGTCTTCCTTTGTCGTAGTTGCCATGCACAGGGTGTCTCCTCAACTAAGAATAAGGAAAGCAGGAAGACAAGAAAGAAAGGAAAAGGAAAGGGAAGGAGTGTGGTGGGGGGAGGAATGATGGGAGGAAGGAAAGGGAAGAGAGAAAAAACAATGAGGGGAAAAGACACTATATTGAAGCATCTTAAACTACTATATGCCCTGTTTTGCCATTTCCCCATTAGTCGTTAAGGTATGAAGATGGGCAGAGATTCACTGGACATTCATGGGGGAGGGAGCTAAGAGGATTTCAAAAGAGTTCTGTAGTCTGTCTCTCCAGCCAGCAACTATGGGTTGGAAATCCTTCCCAAGTTGCCTATTACAGAATTCACTGCAATCTCCACAAGACAGGATTTGAATTCTTATTTCATAGAGGAGCATCAGAAGCCACAGGGAGAATACCACATCCACTAGCGCAAAGTAGTTCTGTTCTTTCAACCCTCCCTTCTCACACACATCCTTGCTCGCCTTGAGTGCGAAGCATCATGGCAGGGCACCACTATGGTGGGGTACCATAATGGTAGGATACCATCATGGCAGGGTTCTCTACAGACCTCTCTCTGTGAGCTTAGGCGCTGGTCAGAGGTTCTTAGTGGATCTGTGAGTCGAGCTGACAGTTGACAGGGACATGACCAGCCTCCTGGATGCTGGGATTTTATTGCTATTTCTGAGCATCACAACTGAGGTCAGCAATGGCATATTCCAAGCTGAAGACATGGAAGGAAGTCCTAGAACAATTCCTTTCCCTCAACCTTATGCTAGCAGCCCCTGTAAAACAGCTCAATAAAAAAGAGAACCAGTTTAACTTCCAGTGATAGAGAACCCCTTTGGCTGGCTACAGAAGTGTTTATGATCTTTTATTTTTAAATACTCAGCCAGAATTTGGCAATTCTTTTTTTTTTTTTAAAAAAAAGATTTCATCCCAAATTCTCAGACTGACTCAACCATCGAGAACAACAGGACCCTTTCCAACGCAGCCTGAAGGAGGAGGCATATTTTTAAGTCTTGCTTCCCACACTTCCCTCACCAGGAACTCACTGGAAACTTGGGATGCTTTATAAATTCTGCTTCTGGGACATTGTGAACTAATCATGTCTTCCCACGTGTTAGATGCTGAAGGTGTCTCCTTGTACTGTGGCTGTATTTCAATACAGGGCCTTGGGACCTCCAAGGAGGTGCCTACAGTTTAAATGAGAAGAACACAACGGTGGGAGCCTAATCCTACAAGACAAGGGCCCTCACAAGTGGAGGAGAAGCTGCGGTATTCTGTCCAGTGCTGCAATCAAGAGGCCACCTGAGGAAACAGTTAGAAGGCGCTTGTGTGTGGGCCAAGTGAAGACTTCTTTTCAGAAACTGAGGCCTCGCATCTTCAGGATCCTGACTTTGGGGCTTCTAAACTGCCGAACTGTAAAAGGACAAATTGCCGAGGCCGGGGAATTCACTCCAGGAGATGAGCATAAGACCCTGGGTACCCATCTCCAAATATAAATAAACAAATATTTTTTCAAACCCACGAAACAAATAAATCTGCCATTTGAGTCACCTAGTCTGTGGCATTTCAGTGTGGCAGCTACAGGTGGCCAAGGAGGGAGGTCTCACTCTGGAGTCCCTAATTTACTATGTCTGAGATAAGTCTGAAGAATTGTATTTTTTTTTTAAGCAACCAAAGTGTGTTTTTTTTTTTTTTTTTTTTGATCTGGTGAGTTGGGAAGTCCTAGTGTAAACGGTCATTCTTGTGGGCACCTCTGCTTGTGTGGATTTTGTTTCAAATTCTTTTCTTTCACACCCATGGATGTCTGTACTCTCAAGATTTATTGATTCTTTTCTGTTTTACGTGGTAAGAATATAACAGGAAATACAAATGGGCGTCTTCCTTCTAGAATGTGACATTCGGTCAGGGAAAAAGGGGCTACTGAATGGCCATACATTCGTGCATCTGTTATATCTGTGGAGAACAGTCTAGTGTAGTGTGAGATGCTTTGGGAAAATAGAAACAAGACAGAGAGGTGGGTGTTAGGGTGGCTTTGTCTGTCGCCTGCATATTCGGCTTCCTGGTAAAGTTGAAATTGCCCCAAAGTTTGAATGAACTTTCTGAAATTAACTGAGGACTAATGTTTGGAAGTGGGGGGTGGGGGCCAGTGAAGTGGAAGCCTTGACTTCTCTCAGGAAGACCCCAAGGGCCCAGACAACTAGGCGGGGTCACTGAGGAGGGAGGGTACAAAATGTCATAGAGAGAAAGTCCAGGGTTAGGCTGGGTGGTGTGAGGCCTAGTGGAGGGTCTAGGTTGTGAAGAGCAGTAGACAGCTCTGGTCCATTAGTTTAGTGCTGAAGGCTTCAGAGGATCAACAGGGAAGTAGAAATAAGGTTGGGAGCTCAGAAGCCATAGTCAAGGTGATTGCAGTGTGACCGTGTGCTCTGCAAGAGGGCACAGGTCAAAGGAAATCTGGAATGAGAGTCTGCAACCTTGCCTCTTACAGGGAAGAACTTAGATGATTTTCAAACAGCTTAACAACCTCGGATGTAGTAAAGAGGTGAGGGCGGGCCATGTTCCTGGCACCCAGCTAGCGTAACTCCCAAAATAATTGCACAGAAACTATATTCATTTAAACACTGCCTGGCCCATTATATCTAGCCTCTTCTTGGCTAACTCTCACATCTTGATTCAGCCCATTTCTAATAATCTGTTTGTCACCATGAGGTCGTGGCTTACCAGGAAAGATTCAGCATGTCTGACTCTGGCAGGTTCATGGCGGCGGCTCTCTCTCTCTCTCTCTCTCTCTCTCTCTCTCTCTCTCTCTCTGTCTTCTTCCCAGTGTTCTGTTCTGTCTACTCCACTCACCTAAGGGCTGCCCTATCAAATGCCCAAGGCAGTCTCTTTATTCAACCAATGAAAGCAACAGAAATACAGAAGGACCCTCCTACACCACTTGGGGTCCTTTGTGAGCTTTCTCCCTAGATTTATGGGGAATTTTCAAGCAAATAGCCTTGCTGGGTTTGGATCTTCTGGCCTGCCTTTGGATTTTGCCATCAGAGCACAGCAGGTGAATGACCACTTTGCTTTGCACAGTGTGTTTTAATAATATGGAGAGAAACTTCAGGAATATCTCCTTCCCATGGATTCACAGAAACTCCTCTTGTGCATTCCGGTTACCCATTCATGTAGAGTTAACAAGAGTTCATTTGAGTACAATACAATTCTACCTTTCGACAATTCACCCACTATCTCTAATGTCCTTGTTCTTTCCACAGACAACACAATGTCACTAGGATGTTATTGTGTTTTAGATTGGGGGTTTAAAGTGATTTAATTATAGTCACTGTATATTGGGTTTTGTGTATCTTATTGACAAATCTAAACCATGCTTCTGAGTTGAAGGTCCTCTAAAGAGACATTGAGGATATGTACACTCGCTGTCTTTTCTTTTGACGAAACCTAGGTAAAAAAATATCTCTGATGGTATTTTAGGACCATTCTATTTTTGACCCTAATCCTTTCCTCTGCTGTGGTTATGGCCTGGAGTGTCTAAATTACAGCCTCTCCTGCAGTTTCAGAAGGCTAATTCGCACCGCCGTGTGCATTAGGAAGGGGGTGTATATAATATTCCACTAAGGGAGATGCTAGGAACATTAAACCCCCGCTAGTCAGCGGTCACGAGTCAGGGCTAGAACTGACGCTAGTCATTTTTCTTCCCTGACAAGTTTTCATTATGTGGCTTTCCCAGAACAATTTAGAAATTGATCCGAAGCTGATGGAAGCTGGGATGAATCGGGCGCAGAAGCAAACCCACCGCATCGGGCAAAGTCAAAACCAATGCCAGGAGTCAGCTCTCAGTAGGAGGGGGCAACTCCCTTTCTCCCACTCCTCCCCCACCTCCATCCCCACAGTCAGCAGGCACGCCTTTCATTCTCTCTGGGGACATTCCCCCAGGTCTGAAGAGGTCATATAAACAGTCTTTCATCATCTGTTCGCTTAACTCTTGCTTAAGTGGGTCAGGGGTTTACACCCCTGGGAACACAATTCCCGAGTATTTGACTACTGATACAAAAGGAAGATCTTTTGTTTTTCAAAAATGGTGTAAATCTTGTTGAAAAAAATCAAAGGCATAGATCTAACCTTGCTCTGTGCAAACGTAGCCTGCGTGTGGGTCTGTGGCTCTACCTGATAACATTGACTGTGCAAGGATGAAGTTGGTCAACCGAGGGGGCATACAGGGCATGATGCTTCAGGATCTGCTCCAGGGCACTAAAAAAGCTCAGAGGCATGTTCTCGTTTAAGGACTCTTCAAGGTACTAATTGATTTGAATACTGAAAGAACTCCATCAATGCTTCAGTTTCAATCTTGAGTGTCTTCCTCAACATCTAGATGTCGAAGGCTTGATCACCAGCCTCTGACACTACTAGAAGGTGGCAGAACCTTCAGCAGACAGACTGGAATAGAAGGCAGTAAGGTAACTGGAGACCATGCCCTTAAAGTCATAGTAGGGTCCCAGACTCTCAATTTCCTCGGTTTTTGATTCCTCTCATATTAAATGAGCAGCTGCTTCTGGCAGGCACTCCTCCCCTGACATTGGCTTATGGGACCAAGCTTCTGTGGACTATAGTCTCAAAAACTGTCACCAGAATAAACTCTTTGTTTATTAAATTGATTATTTCACATATTCTATCACAGAAGGTTAACTAAACACGATTTTGTTACTTTGTTGTTGAAAACAGGTAGAGGTAGGGGAACAAAAAAATTGGCTGGACTGTAGCGATATTGAGACCTTAATGATAAACTCAGATCTCCCATAAAAATAGTAGTTTATTAAAACCTAAATAGATTATCTCTTTTTCCTCATCCACCTACTTTTGGTGAGTCAGCACCCACCCAGGGCATTGGAACTCGTTAAGACATCTCGTGGTACGTCTTTCCCCATAATAACAATAATGATAGTGGCCGTCATGGATGGAACTGCTGTCATGGGCCTGACAGAGAGCTAGAGGCTGCTTTGATCCAGAGCTAGTCAGAAACTGGCAAATTTGGACTTTATAGAATCCCAGCTGACTCTGTGAGAGCAGCTGGCCCAGTGGGGAAGTTCACTCTCACCCACTCTTTCCTGGGTTGAAGAGGCCCATCTTCACGATCACTAGAAGTGATTGGGAAGTTCTCACAAGTAGCCCCTGAAGGTAAACCAACAGATCTCAACCTTCTGCACCCTGCTCCTCTTGACTGAGGTTGCCCTGCCTATTGGGCAGCTACCCATACAATGTATGCTGGCCCCTGTTCTGACGGGACCAGCATCTTTATGTTTCTTCAAATCCGTGTTTCCCAAGACACAAAGGACTGAGGTGTCTGTGTAGAATACAACTGAGAATATTCTGAGAAATGATGTGCTGCAATATAAGAAATCATATCACACTTATTTTATAAACCCAACTTTGAGCCTTCATGCCTTCATATTTACACAAGGACAATATGTGTGTGTGTGTGTGTATTCTGTCATTGAGTTCAGAGATGAATTTCCCCATTTGGTTCAAGCAAAATATTGTATGGAAATTAAGCAGTCAGTCTAGCACTTATCTGTGTTAGTTAATTTTTACATCGACTAAACAATATACTTGACACATGCAAGGTTCGGAAAAGAAGGATGGAACTGTGCATCATGGGGAGAGAGTTATGGCAGTAGACAGTGAGATGACTGGTCACATTGCATCTGAACGCAGGAAGCAAATTATGGCAAATGTTGGCATTTAGTTTGCTTTATTTTTTTTTAAATTCAATTCATTATATAACCCAAGAAATACTTCTACCCACATACAGGGAGATCATCTCTCCTTAGCCAAACTTTTTGGGAAATGCCCAGAAGTATGTTTTCATGATGGTTCTCAATTCTGTCAGTTTGATAATGAAAATTAACCATGGCATACCTTTGGAGAAGTTGTATTAAGGCAGTAAGGGCTAAGAATATTTTGTTTCCTGGTCAGTAGGAAGTGTAATAGACAATGAAAAGCCAAATAAATTGGTTGAAATGATTTCTTTACTAAGTTTTTATTTCCTTATTTGTAGAGAGTAAAATCATTGAAGCCCAAGGTATTTCTTTAAAAAGGCTTCTCTCCTACCTATAAATCAATCATCTTCATGGTTGAGCAACTAGAAGAAGACAAAACAATAGCCTCGATAGTTTCAGTCTAAGATTTGGGAACATCCTTAGAATCTCTTTGTGGAGTCAGCCGAGGGAATTGGAAAATGAGCTGGGAAAGTCTAGGGGAAATGGAGTTGGCTGAAGACTCACCAAGCAAATTTCATCCCTACTATAATGCTATAGGTCGTTTCAGTCTAAGGCCTTGCCTTCACCGAAGGCTAAAGTTTAGATATGTGTTGGTAAGTTGCCTTCAAAACAGAATGCCTCCCTCTTGACCTAACACCAGGCTATGTGACTACCCGAGATGCACTAGTCTTAGCATGAGGAAGGCTACTCAAGAAACATTTCTTGAGAAGTAAATGAATGAGTGACTCTCATAATGTATGCCCTTCAAAGAATATTCACACATAGGAGCCAATTGCAATCTAGGGAGCAAAACACAAGATATCATCCAGCGAGGTTGAAGAGTGAGCATCTTCCTCTGATATTAAGGTATAACATGTATCCTCTGGAAGCTACAGAACTCAGTTATCAATTATATTTGGGGATGGGGATGTCATGTCCTTTGTGACTTCAATACTAATAACTGCTAGTAAGTTGTCCTATCATAACTTTTGGTCATTTCATTTAAATAGTTTT
Source organism: Dicrostonyx torquatus (assembly GCA_028555095.1). Lineage (NCBI taxonomy): Eukaryota > Metazoa > Chordata > Mammalia > Rodentia > Cricetidae > Dicrostonyx > Dicrostonyx torquatus. The sequence continues at coordinate 4,391,251 of JAQHUG010000154.1, read as the reverse complement.
CAGGGACTCTAGATACAACCAAAGAAGCCCAAAATTAAGTAAAGATTTTTTGATGTAAACCAAGAACTGGGAAGATATTTTACTGCAATGACTTGAGTTTTATCTCCAGAACCCATGTGAAAATGCCAGGCATGGTGGTGTGTATTTCTAATCCAGAGCTGAGGAGGTAGAGACAGGGGTCCCTGGAGCTAGATGCCCCTCCACCACAGGTGAAACCTACTTGGTGAGCTCCAGGCTAATGAAAATCTTGTCTCAAAGGAAAGGGATGGAGTCCCTGAGGTTGTCTTCTGGCCTTCCAAGCATGTACATGTGGGTACACACACACACACACACACACACACACACACACACACACCAAACACTCACACATATAGTATTAAAAATAAGCCTATTAAACTGTAGACTAATTTAAGGAAATGCTTCTCCATCTTACCTTGGATAACATGCCTCTTCGTTGAAAAGGAAGCCAAGGCAATTTCATAAAATACATTATTGGAATTACATAACAAAATGAGACAGTGTGTATGTCAGGGCATTTTTCAAAAGATATGTAAAACTTTTCAAAAAGGTAATATAGAATTATAATTATTAGTCAGTTTCTACCAGTGCTGTAGTCTTTGGGATTGTTTTAATGGTATGCTATTTAAAATCAGATAGCTGCTGGCTTATATTTCGAACGATGGTTATCCATTTTATGCTAGAGTTAACCCGATTATATGTGTAGTAATATGAACATCGAGCTGTGGGTTCTATGTCTACCCACAAGCAGGCATGTTTCGGGTGGGAAGTGAACTGTGGAGGCTCTTGCGAGTGAAAGCATTCAGATGCACAAAGAAAATCAAAGCTTTCATTTTTAAACTTTGGGTTCACCTTTGCATAGCAAAGCAAAACCTTTTCAAACTGAACATAAATGTCTGCGAGCGGCACGGAGTTTAATGCCCTTACCATTACTACTAGACTATATTTAATTTTCTCCTAGAACTATGTGCCAGAACTTGTGATATTTGACCCAGGAAACAGAGCTTGAAAGCCTCTAAAAACATTGATCCACCTGCTCATTCTCTTGCGGCAGTATCGAACACAAACTTTGATGGGTATCAATTGAGGAATATTTAATGAAATCAAACTGTTTGATACGATTAAACGGAATTTCAACATTTTTAGTGACATTTCTTCCCTTGCTTCCAGGAGTCTTTATTCTGCTTGTCACGGTCCTGAAATTATATGAGTGGACCCTTTTCCAGTGTGTATAGTCTGGATAAAGAATTAAAAAAAAACCCAGGCAACCATTAGTCACCCCTTAAAGATATACCTCAACACGAAAATAGGATTTAATACCCTGTGTTCTGGTTTCCCATCTACATCTTGACCCTTAAAATGAAAAAAAAAAAAAAAAGGAACCAGGCTTAATGCTACTGTTTCTCTTGTTTGTTTGTTTGTTTTTATAAGACTGGAAGCTTCTTGTTTCAATTTATTCTCCTTTTTAGCTAATTATCTTGTCATCTAAAAGGCTGTGAGTAAAATGAGACCATAATATCTGAGTATATTTTAATCAAAAATGTAAATAAAATTACATGGTAAAATTTAAATGTTGTAAGTGTAGTTTCTGAAGTATTTCTTAATATTCAAAATAGAGATAGTTTTAAAGGATAATATACCATTTATAATTATCTTTAAATGAGAATGTTTAATTGAAGTTTCACTTAAATCTTTGAAACAAGTCTTATTAAGCATTCTCATAAAAATGACACAGTTACTCTAGCTTTCAAGGGTAAGTGTCCATCCCATGCATATACCTCTAGTATGATTTATCTAGACGTAAATATGTACAAATTTAAGAAGAATAATAGTCTATTCTATTGTATTATTCAGCCACTGTGCCCAGCTATGGGAAGTATGGCGCTAATTCTTGTGTCCTTCCTGACCTGTGGAGTGGGATACAAAAAGAAACAAAGGCCCCAAATCACATGGGATGAATATTTCTTTATGCTTTCTGGGTGAGTTGGCAGGTTAACAAGCTTTACTATTCTCTTACATAATGCCTGTGGTACCTAAGATGCTCCGGTCCTCCAAAGAAGTGCTGCCCACTTCCAGTGTCAGCAGCCTGACCTGCCACAGCCCTCACTGAAAGTCATGGTTAATGGTTAATTGTTCTGATGTAACCAAGTATTAGTTGTCCTAAGGCTTGTCGCTAGTGCTTGCTCCAGATCTAAGTCCCACATTTCCTGTCACAGCCAATCCCGTTTCTTTAGTCACAGCCAGCTCCTTGGGTCTGTGGCATGTGGGCTCATCAAACTGCAGGTGTTTGATGAGCCCACATTTAATACTCCATTTAATAAGAGTCAGAACAGATTTGAACGGTAGTTGAGGGATATGCCTGGATCTAAGACACGTGTTGCTTGTGAGTATGGAGCTGCTAAAGATGCAATGGAGAAATCTGATGCAATGGAGAGAAGCAAAACCAGGACAATGTAGCTAATTCATGATGAGGCATGGATCCCAAATCCTACTGCACTCGGGGCTGACAGTATCCCTGAGATTCTCAGCTGATAAGACTAGGACTTTTCTGATCCATTTTCAATGAGACCCTGTCATTTGCAGTAGCTGGTGGGCACACTTGATAGATCATAACCACAACTCTGTCTTCCCAGAATACTACTCATTGACAAGGGTTTTACCGCCTCTGTTCTCAAGAGGCGGCCAGGAACTAGGGAGAAACCTCTGCATTTGAACTGATCCCTTTCCTGATTTATTCTCCTTCATAAGATTATTTTTTGTTCTTACCAGCAGTGTCTAATGGGTCCACCCCCACTGTTGCCTTCTGGAAGCATTGGCTCTTATCAAGATGTCTCGGTGACTATGTACAGCTAGACATGACTCTACCAAGAGAACACAAGAAGTCTGAGTATGCAAAGAAGGCTTGAAGGCGTTCTTTGGAAAAGTACCATGACTCGCCCTGACATTCATCCTTTGCATGTGGAATTTGTTAAAAGGGATAAATACCTAATTTCATAGCCAACTGTAGAAGACAGTATTGCATTTCCTCAATCTAAACAACTACCCATTAATGCTTAATTCTCATGATTTGAAAATCTTTTCTAATCTCATTTTTCTTTCTGCCTCAAGCTGAGGGATTTTTTTTCTTTCTATTTAATCATTAACATAGCATCAGTGTTGTTTGTAAGGTAACACTACCAAGAAGCCTGCCTGTGCACTAATAGCTTAGTGGGAGGCTACACATTCCTAATGATTATGCATTTGCTTAAAGCTTGCATTGCACAGTAGCAGGGCCAACGTGAAGGAAATCACAAACTTCATTTTAGAAGGCGTATCACATATCAAGATTTTTATAAGTACATGTTGGCTTTTTGGTAAAGGCCCAACTTCTTAATCAATCTTCCAAGAACGGAGAGAGAGAGGGAGAGAGAGAGAGAAAGAATTGTGCCCTGCACTAATAATCTATGTGAAAGAACACTTCTTTCAGACTATACAAAACTATAGTGCTTACAGTTGTACAAATCCACAGTTCATGTAGAAATTATTTCATGTTTAGCTACCTCTCACTAGTGACTGGTATCAAGCCAACTTCAGACCCGCCTAAACACCAGGTTTTACACATTACATAACACATATGAAGGTTAGCACTCAGCTGGCTAGTTAGTTCTAAATCTATATACAGTTTAAGCTCTAACCCCATTCTGATAGCTCCCTTACTCCTACATTAAATTTTTTTTTGCCAAGAAAAGCAATGGGGATTTTTTTTAATACACCAAAAGAAATCACATCATACATGCGCACTTTTGCAAACTAGGAATTCCTGTTACTGTAAATCACTACCAGATGTCAAAAAGCAACATATTCATTACTCCCCTAAATAATACAGTTGATTAATGAGGCACATTTACATTGTGGAATCTTGGTCTCTGTCATAACTAGAAAGAATTTAAGAAGCCTTTTTTTTTTTAAAAAAAAAAGTCGTGCAGATGGGGAAATAACTTTAACTATCATGCTTCAAAGGCAAAGTAAATATTAGGCATCATGGGGCAGGATTTGGTCATCTAAGGGGTAATAACTTCCAAATGAAACTGCTCTTTCTTCTCAAAGAAAAGATGTAGTAGCTGCGTAATAGACTGAAAGATAGATATGTTTCTGGACAGTCGATAGCTCAAGAGCACGCAGGGTTAGGAATATGGTCCAGGGGAAATTTGGAGTGGCATGCTCGTTTTAAATGGTAACCTGCTTGCTCTGCTCCAGTTACCTAACAAATCAATGTATCTGATGATAGTACTTGCAAGAAATATTACTCTAAAGAATATCCACCTTGTCTACTGAATAGAGAGCCTCCCTTTGAAAAACTACCCGGTGTAGTGTAGCCATCAGATTGTAAATAAAGTCGATTGCCATATGCAATCAGTTCTCTCAAATCGACCAGCAGGGTTTCACATCAGCATTCTCTCAACTACCGCTCAACGCTGTTCTGACTCTTATTAAATGGTAGACAGTTTCAAAGGCATTCCTGGGTTTCGTGTTTGTGTTCTACTCATGGATATATATATATATATATATATACACACATATATACAGATATATATATATACACACACATACATACATATATACACATATATGTATGTATGTATATATATATATAATTTTTAAAAAGCACAAGGAAGACCTTTGTTGTTGGCAGCTACTCAGAAAACCAGTTGGTGAAGAATGATGTTTCTTGAGTTAGAAAAGAAGCTTGTATAACTGAAACTGTACATAGGTGCAATGTCGCCTGCATGCATACACACAGCCTAGTTCGCCATCAGGTATTTCTTCGCTTTAATATAGACATATTTTCCTGACACATGTGTACAAGCTCATGTACATGTCAGTGTAGGAGGCACACACATGCACAGTATGCTGGTGGTACTGCAATCACTTTCTTAATAGGTGGTATTACCAGGTAATCATTAAGAACATTGATTTAGTTACTCCTGATGCTGTACACCTATAGTCCAGCAATTAGAGGTACAGGTAGGAGGACCAACTTAAGATCAGCCTTGAATATATAGTGAGACCCTGTCTCAGGAAACAAAGACAAACCACCACTCAGCACACTGTTTTTGATACATAAAGTACACAAAAGTTTGAACCCCCAACCCATCACTCATTTGCATTGTAACATTCACCAAGTAATCTCTCTGAAGTTCACTTTCCTTCTGCATACAATGCAAATATTTATAAGCTTCTCTGTTACTTAAATAATTGAATGAGACATAGATATCCGAGCAATTAATTTTATATCTCTCACATGATTAAGTACCAATGCCCCTGTCTAATTAATAGGAATAATTCTTTTTCAGTAAAAAAAATCTGTTTGTGATACTCAGTTCGGAATCTCTATTTTCCCCGTATTGTTCTATATATGATTAGTTGCATGAAGCAAAGCAAGTGCCAGGACTGAACAAGGACTCAGCCACGGGGGTCATTATGACTATGAACATTGATTTAAGGGCCAAAATACAACCAATGAATTGATTTTAAAACGTGATACCTAGGACTAAAGTGTTGTTCTGCTACCAACTCCTAGCAATCTAGAACTTGGAGTTTGAGATCTTAAGGAACAATTTCTTCATTTTGAATCCAGAAAAAGAAATGGTTAAAAGAATAAATTCCACCTTTAAGTCTCTAAGTCTCGCAAGGGGACACACTTGTACTAGAGCGCTCAGGGTCACTCATGGCTGCAGGACTAGTGGCCCTAAGCTTGGCCTCTGCTGCAATGCTAGTATCAGTAGGAGTGAAACACTGGCTGATTTGCAACTCTCAGTCCAAGAAAAGTTTGTTGAGAGAACGTGAGCTAGTCATGGCATTGCACATGTGAAAACCCCTGTGACCACGTCAAGTCAGGCATACAAGGCAGCCCACTTTGAACCCCAGCATTCGGGAAGCAGAGATAGAGTATTTCTCAGCAAAGCTGACTGCCTAGGCTGGCCAAATCGATGAACTCTGGGTTCAATGACAGACTCCATCTCAGTAAATTAAGTGAAGAGTGATTAAGTAGGTAATGTATGCCAACTTCTGATCTGCTGCACACACGTGCCACTGTGTGTACATGGATGTGTATATATGTTTATAATCACATGGTAAGAGTATGAATCGTATGAATTGAAAGGCAATAGGGTAAGACTACGTAGTCGACAGATATTTATGGAAGGAACAGATTAATGCTATGGAGACGAGAGAAGGAAAGGCAAAGGGTCATTTCTCAAGAGCTCTTGACGCAGAATTAATCACTGTCCCCTACCTAGTATGTAATTTCTCATTAAAGATCACCCTGTACTTAAAGGTGACTGAACTTAACTTTTGTTACCAACGTAACCAAAGCCTAGGATTTTATGGTAATAGTGTGAGGATACATGCTGAGTTCAGGCAGAATTCCGGGTTCAAACTCTCACTTCCTGTTGATGAAACCAGGCTCAGCTAGGTTAAAGCATAATAACAACATTAACGTTGAAAGAAAAGGTAGACTAGAGAAAAGAGCTCAGCTTGGCATTGCTAACTTAACTAAGCATCATTTTTCTTTTCCGTCCTCTAGACTATAATGATGACTTGACTGAAATCTGTATTTTATTATTTAGGCAATTGTATGTTTTCTATGTAGAGAGAGATGACCTTTGTGATTGAATCACCTGCTTGCTCTCCCATTTACTTTGTTTGTAAATCTTGTCTTTAGACATTTAACCTCCCATGTATAAACCCAAGACATATTATGAGAGGAGGTGTCATATGAGGAGACACTCATTGGTCCCTCGGTGGTAGAGGACAGGTTTCAAGGCCAATTGCCAAGGCGTCAGTGAAGAGCCCTGTTCCTTTTAGCATTCTTCTATTCTAAATATTAAGCCTCTAGGTTGTTTGGTAATGGTTTCAACGAGTTGTCATATCTTAGAGGGTCTCATTTCACAGATAACGTAAAATGTTACCTCGAAGAGGAGGCTGTTCAAAAGCAGAGGTTCTCAACATGTGGGTCGCAACCTCTTTGGCAAGCCTCTATTTTGAAAAATAGTCACATCACAATTCACAACAGTATCAAAATTACAGTTATGAAGTAACAATGAAAATAATGTCTGGTTGGGGGTCACCACAGCATGAGAAACTGTATTAACGGATCGCAGCATTAGGAAAGTTGACAACCACTGGGTAAGGGAATTTAGGAAGAGACAGTCATCCTACTGGGGCTTAGCTGACTGAAGTCCCGGGGTAAAAACCACCTCCTCACTCTGCAGTGTTGGGGATTCAATTTGTCTTTCTGATCATCCTTAGGATGCCAACTTTCCTTTTCTTCATAAGTTCAAGGACTCAACTCATTCTTCCAGGATGTGGCTTTGTGTCTCTCCTACTACATGTTGGACCATTGGCATTTTGCCATCGTCTGCATCCATTCATACATCCTCCCAAATCATCCATCTCCAAACTAGTTTTTATATTGATGAAGACATCCAGGTGCTAGAGAGCTTTATTTTTTCATAGTTTTAACAATTGTTTGATGGTGTGAAATTCTGCAGGGGGAGAACTAGAAGCCAGGTGCTCTGTGTATAGAAGACCAGGTCCACATGTGTGAGATGAAAAGACAAAGGGGTAACCCATGTACAACTTCACCATCTTTACCATGAATATTGATCACTGTACATCAGGACAGCTGGAGCAATTACTGGCAATCGTGGAAGCGGCCAAATGACTTGACTGGCTAGTCCATGGTCCGATTCCCCAGGTGTGGAACCAGCTGCATAGCCAAGGCCCAAGATAAATCCTGTTTATGGGGTTCTAAAGCATTTTGATCACACAACCACTTGTGAAAACTTGTTAAAGGGTACTTGAAGATTCCATAGCACGTAGAGCGCCTTCCAGGATTTCTAACTCACGGAGGAGGCAACCATTCAATTCTAGGACCCCTACCCAATACCACCATTTACCAGATATAGAAAAAAAGTCAAAGTAATGTATGAAAAAACTCCAAATCTGTCAACCTTTTGAACACTAGTTTTGTTGATTCCTCATTCTTTTATCGGGGACAGGTTTAAAGTAATCAAATACAAATCATATAAAGGTATGCAATATGGATATGGGAGGTGGTTCAATAACAAGGACCTGAATCTTGGAACAAATAAGCTTGAGAGGACTTCCAAACTGAGAACATGGGAATGGTGACCTATTACCAAAACCTACCAGGCTCCTCAAGACTTTTTTTTTAACTGAAAATTTTGAAAAATCATGGAACACATGGTTTAATAACAGGGCAGGATATTGGCAATCAGGATGGCTCTGGGAATCAGAACCCTCCTTGGAAATCTGAAACATATGGCCTCCGTAGTAATAATTTAAATTGACTCCCAAATAGAGCCATAGCAACTACAGGACACTTGCAGTTAAGATACCAGGAGATAATAGCGGCAAAGAACTGTTGGATGCAAAAATAATTTCTATCATTGCATCAATTGCTGATATTTGTGCTTTTATATTTGATTTCTTCATTTAAAAGCACTTGGATTTACATGCACAAAACCCAAGTATCTGCCTTCCTTTTCTGATGAAACATGACGGTGGCTATCTGTGATTGAGGACTTTTCAATGAGTTAACGTTCAGGTGTCGTCTTTGTTACCAAAGATGGAAAGAATTTATTAGGACATGTGATGTTCTCCCTTTAGCTAATTTCACCATTAGTCCTTGATCATTAGTCTTAATGAGAAGAAACAGTGTGTGAAGAATTAAGGAATCATTGGTAATCCAAAAGGCATGTGCATTAAACTTGAAAATGTGCTGTACTATTTTTTTTTTAACGTGGGTATGGCATTCTTGTTACTTCACATAGTACAATTAAGTCATATTGCAAAGAAATAGTTCAGAATGAGAAATGTAGTGTCTTCGAATCCGTTTGGTTTGGAATTTAACATATCTTGATACTAGGCGATATTCACAACCAGCCCATCTCCCTCCCATTGAGATTTAATCTCCCCATTCCATCTCTCTGTAGCTTGGTTGTTTACTTAAAGCTAACTCTCCACCATTAAGAGTTCACTCATCTCTGTACTGGTCTTCGAAATAGAGACAGCTAATTAATAAATATTTATCCAATGTCAAACTTCCAACTTGATCTGAACAAGAGAAAGGACTAAATATAATTAGATCATAAAGCTTTTACCTCCAACATGTTAGACTTTGCACGATCCAAGATGGGTATAAGGTGTCTACAAAGCCTTTAGATATGCTGGCCCTGCCTCTGTGATGTTCTAGGAACCCGTTCATTTCTCTAGACACAAGATTCCTCATTAATAAAGTGGAAAGATTGAAGCTGGTGAACACTTTTCTAAGGGGACTTATGTTTTCACAGCGTCATCTGGGAGTGCAAGACAGTTTTTGAGAAGTAAGGATACGGGTGGCAAGGGTCAACAGGCAGGGTCCCATGCCATCCTTCCTGGTGCAGCAAATACAGGTACATGTTTGTCTGTTGATGCCCAGCTTATGCTGTGTTCTGTGGGACAGGGTGTGTGGGAGCAAAAGAGCAGGGAACAGAAGGATGGATAATCAAGTCTTGAGGCATTTCTCGGTTCTGTGAAACTATTAAGAATGTTTACCAAGGCGCACAGAGTAGGTTAGAAAATTCATAAGAACTATGACTAGAGACCTAACATTGAGTAATATCAAATTGATGGACAAATTAGCTTGACAACATTGGGCGCCAAACTGTTGTAATTAGGTGGAGAGGTGTGGGTTATATTCCCAGCGCCTAGCTCCCAACCCCCAGCCGCTGGCCCACTCAGCCACTGGTTGCTTGCTTATGCCCAAAATAATCACATGAGACTGTATTCATTTAAACTCTGCCTGGCCCATCATCACCAC
>JAQHUG010000154.1:4327909-4380528 GCA_028555095.1 Dicrostonyx torquatus | reverse complement strand
AGTGGAGGCTGAAGAGATGTTTTGTAATGAACATCTTAAAATTAAGAACATTTAAGACAGAATCAGTGTTATTCTTCATAGGTTAAACGCATGGGGCTTTGCCCTGAAATCGTAAGGGTCCCTGCTGCCCTTCGTCATGATGTGGAGTGAAGACAAGAAGCGGAGATCAGTACAAGAACAAGAGGCTCATGGGCCTTCCTTTCCCAGCCCATGGATTTACACACATTCGGACACCTAAGTTTGCTAATAAAAATTGTATGCCTACCAACCATATTTGAATCACCCATTTCTTTTCAAAGGGTATTTTTTCATCCTTTTGAAAATAGCATGAAATATAAACTGAGAAGTCCGAAATGTCCACTCCCACCTCCCTCTACGCTCGCCAGGAGCCATTCTAGCTCTTTTGAAAGAAACCCATTTGCATCTCTTTACCATCATATTTCAAACTAGAGTGAGAAACGGCTGAGGGATCTGGAGACTGCCTCGTTCAGGGTCCTAAACTTGTCTGTTTCTCTTCACCATTCCAGAATGATCACAAGGTCCTCCTGATAGAAGATGAGAATGGAAATCAGGTTTCTTGGCAATCACTTGACTCAGTGTGTTTGAGGCTCCTGGTGACCAAATGTTTTGCAGATGTGTCATCTAAAGCATGCACATGTGTGTGCTGGGGAGGGAGGGAGAAGAGAAAGGGCAAAACCAGTCAGAGCTGGAAGAAGCTCAATTCGGAATACCGGTGGGATGTGCCCTCTTTCTCCACCAATGCCTTCTTTTATTGAGGATTTCAGGTTCTTATAGTTCCTCTTGGGAATGGCTCCCTTGGAGGTTCCAAAGTTTCAGGACTTTCTACATAAGCCACTGTTGAGGCAAGGGCGGGAATCTAACAAACACTGTAACATAAAAATTAAGTTTGTGTTTCTTTCGTTAAAAAAGAAATAAACCCACAGAAACATCTGCCCTTACTAAATATAATAGTTTTTCTTCTCTTTTGTTTTATGAATCTATGAGGTTCCTATGCAATCATGTACCAATATATTGTGTGTCTACTTGTGTGTGTATGTATGTGCGTGTACATGCATGTGTGCATGCAGAGGGAGGGTTTAAGAAGAGAACAGGTGACAAATAGGGAAGCTGCCCACTGATAAGAGAAAACATATATGAAAACTCATAACTTCTACAATTCCCTTACTTAAATTCACAACTCCTTCATGATGTCTTGAATGTCTGTACCACTCCCTGGGAGAGCTTGTGTCTTCCTACCAGTGCAGACTGGCTCCTCACCATGCTTCCTTTCAGACACCCTAAGCAGCGTTGCTAATTATAGGTATTTCTGGGTGGTCAATTTGTGTCTCACTTTTTGAATTAAACAAAAGGTTTTCCTTATTTTTTGGTTTATGGAGTCCTTGCATCTTCTTCCCCTAGTGTTGTTTGGTTTCCTAGAGATTCATACTGCCCTGGAGAATTCTGATGCCCTGTGTATGAACTCTCTTCTTCCTTATCATTTAGCATCTTGCTAAATATTCTACTGTGATTTGATGGGTAGTAAGTAGCTGTAGTCTTTTACAATTCACACACTCTAATAGCTAAGCTAATTTAACAATAGACTTCTATGATTCACTTTAATTTCTACTTACAGAGAATGCCTTTTGCTTGCTTATAGGTGAAGTCAATGCAAATGATGTTGTTTTGTTAATCAGTGTTGTACTCTTCGTGATTTCCTAGACTCAAGTCTATGTCCCTCCCCACAAGTTGAGATTGTCTACATTTATAGGTGAATTTACAGTAATAGGCCAATTAGAATAGCTAACTCTTGAAAGACTGTTAAAGTCTTTTATGTATTAGCTCATCCTTCGCAATAGACAGGAAGGAAGTATTGTTATTTGCACAGCTAATTCAAGACAGCCTGGATTGGAACCTGGGCACTTTGGGTCCACAGCACACACTCTGATGAGTCCTCAGTATGATCCCCATGGATCTAAATTCTAAGAAATGGAACTGAAAAGACCATTCTTTGTATGCATAGTGGGCAATCAGTCACTGTTAACTACATAGAAAGAACAGAGAAAGCAGGCAGATTAAAAACAGGGGAAACAAAAGCCAGGAAATTGTTGTAGGAAGGAATTCAGTGTCTCCTTCCTGAAACTCATGGAGCAATCAGCACACGGAGAGGGCTGCCAGCCATCCACTAACAGGGTTTTGCTTGCAGCAAAAGCACACGTGTGGAAATCCATGCAGATTCACTTTCTGCTTTGTGTGCATGCATAGGTGCAGGTGTTTGTGCACGCTTGTGCGTGTGCCTGTCAGAGGACCACCATGCTGTCTTCTGTTTGTTGTAAGGCAGCCCTCTCGGTGACCCGGGCGTCACCAAGGCATCTAGGTTGGCTGCCTGGCAAGCCACAGGGACCTTCCTGTCTTGTTCTCCCCAGCACTAGAATTCCACACATAAGGGACTATACCTGGCTTTCTATGTGGGTTCCAGTGGTCGCATTCAAGTCCTACTCTGTGTAAGGCAAGCACTTAACCATCAGCTAACCCCCTCCCCCACGCCTCAATTTCGACATTTTTACAGCAAGGAATTATCAACGTGTTTTTAATTTCTCAACCCGAGCGAAGAGAAACTGATGCAGAGCTTCGCCACCTGGAGATCTGAGTCAGACCCGAGAGGCTGGAAGAGGATGCTGGAACAGTGGCCTGATGGAAGTAGCTGGAGGACTGGAAGTATCTGAATACAGCCGTGTATCATGAGGAGGGCAGGGAAGAGCAGGACTCATTCTTTGAGGGCGCTGACTATGACATAAACTTGAATGTGACCTTCAACAACTTTCAAGGTTCTATTTTTTTCCCCCAAAATGGAGGCCACGAGCTGAGTAATCACTCATGTCTGCACTAGGCTGCATCTTCAGGGCTGCCTTGGGTGTACCAATTGTTGGGATGATACAGAGCTATAACTGAAAATTTTCATGTCATTTCCCAGAAAATAATAGTTCATGAATAGTTCTAATGTTTGATAACATTGCAATATGATTATTCAATAAACCCTAGCCATAATCACACTGATCCTCCGAGTGAATTTTGATGAAACTCTCAGAACAATGCAGGAATAGGCAGTGTGCTCCCGCCAGAAGCCAGGCTAAGCATGCATGGAGAAGCATGGTCCCCCACACATGTTTCAATAATTGCAATCAAGTATAATAAATAAGACAAATGCATATATAAACATGCAATAAAATGCACTAGAGGTTACAGGAGAGAGGAATTACTCTGTCAGAGGATAGAGACCTTGAAAAATCCATAAAAGTTTTAATAATATATATAGGGGAGGAGTTAAAGGAGTTTGAAAATGGAAACACCCAAGTATAAGGTACAAGTTTTATTTCACTTTTTAAAAAAAATCACTGAGAAGTTGGGTCTTCTGCTCCACTCAGTACCAAACAGGGAGTCGCTGTGAAGCAGTGATCTCTGAAGGCACATATGTGAGATCAGCTGTGTATGCAGGTGATTTTCTTTCTCTTGTCACCTTAATTAGATTTTTGGCAACAGTAGCTCCACTTGCAGTTAGGTTTTCACTAAAGATTAAAATTCATTATTTCCAATAAAAATCGTGATAGAAAATACAATCAAAATGTTTATTGTATATACAGCAAGTTCCACATAATTAAAGGCAGTAGAAATTGCCAGAATACTTAGCAAAGACTATAGAATACTCAAAGCTATGTGAAACTAATATAATTTGTTCTCAAATTTTGGAAGTTGAAAGACCTGAACATCTGTCAATATCTTCTGGCAGAGTTTAAAGAGTTCTCATGTGACTTCAAAAAATAAGGAAACTATTTCGAATACTCCCAACCTAAGACTATAATATTGTTTACTAAGGTAAATGCAGACTGAATAGAGTAGCATGCTTCCTATATACTGAAGTTATGCTGTCAATCTTAAGAATGCTTTGTTTTGGGGGGGTTGTTTTTATTTATTTATTTTTTATTGTTATTTATTTATTTATTTGTTTTTGGTTCTTCAAGACAGGATTTCTCTGTGTAACAGCCCTAGCTGTCCTGGAAATAGCTCTTGTAGACCAGGTTGGTCTGGAACTCACAGAGATCTGCCTGCCTCTGCCTCCTGAGTGCTGGGATTAAAGGTGTGGGCCACTCCTACCCCCCAGCTTTTAAGAATACTTTGTATGTGAAGATGGAGGGTACGAATTCAGAGGAAAAATGGTAAGAATATATATCAAGACCAACATGATCAATAGAAATTTATATAATCTATATGAAATATAATTAGATTCATACTTTGTAAGACAAAAGAAGGTAGGTTGTATAATTTGAGATATCTATTTACTATTGTGACTGGCACATTAAAAAATAGATACTCAATCTTATTTTTCCGAGAAAATGATTATTAAACTGAGGTCTCATTTTATAACTAAAGGAAGCTCCAGGCCTGGAACCACCACAGAAAATATTTTGGACAAAATATAGGTTGCAGGAAACATCCCAAGGGTATTGCTCACTTGTATCATATGCTTTGGTATTCTAGAATGGGTTCCCATTAAAGTATTGATTTTTAAGTAAATTACATTTTATTGTATGCTGTGTATGAGAAAGGCCGATTAGTAATCAAATCTAAGTACTTTTGATTTATTTTTATGGAAGACTATTATAAAGGCAAATTATTAAAATGAATGTAATTATCCATGCTTGATTTATCTAATGTAGGGCACAGTTTATTAATCTTTATTTTCCAAGAGTATTAGAGAAATTCTTAAATTTAAAATTTAAAATGTCCAGGCGTATGCGGAATCTAAGGACACTCATCACAGGAGTAGAGAAATTTATAATGCCAAGAAATAATAGCCAGCTAATGGCCTCAACCCCGACAAGCACTGAGTTGAATACAATTACAGCCCGTTCTCCATTACCCTCTCAAATGAAGAAGAACCAAAATATGAATGATACAAAATTCCTACAGAGAAAGTAGAAGATGGCTGGGACATTGCCCCTCAACGCGGAGACTCATCTGCAACAGAGCTTGTGATGGGTCAGTGCTTGCCTATCCCAGTGTGGATCTACCAGACACTAGAATTTGATGGCAAGATACTTCCCCATTTACAGCCCTGGGAATCTTGGCTCTTCTCCTGGGAGGAAAAACAAAAGAACAAAAGTAAGACCATGATCAAAATGTGGCATGCCAAGCAACACCTGACACACACTTCAAATAATAAATCATTCGCCCAGAAGTGGCTGAAGATATCTTCTTTCTAGCAACGGGTTGTATTTCAGATGCGCCCAGGCTGATGTAAGCAAGTGTCCTATTTAACAAAGAAGTCATTTTGTTTGGGTTCGGATACCCACATCTTCACTCACTGTCTTTTCTCTGTTTTACAGGAATGAAATAGGGAAATGAACTGTAAACTTCGGTAAGAATTCCTTCAGGTTTGAGAACCCACTTAGCACAAAAACAGCAACTTGAGGTTCTAGGTGATGATTCCCAAAATTTGGAAGACACCTTTAGGAAGTTCTATGCCCATTTATGAAGTAATAATTATTGTTTGGGAGACTGACTTTACCCTCTTATGGAATAATTAAATGGGATATTTTCAAAAGTTTTAGGCCATATTCCTTCATGTCTTGCCTGTACATGCCTATAAATAATAAAATCCATTATAACATATTATGTATATTAAAATGGATTGGATCATTCTCCCTTTTCATTCTGTTAGGTCCAAGAAAGTCCTGGCTGGAGATCTGAGGTCTAATAAGTTGGGCAGTGCTAACAGGGAGCAAAAATGACCAAATACAAGTTCCTCTAAAGTTACTATTTATACATGAAAGTCCTGAAAGTAGCAGGCATCTATAATGTGAAATTATTCTTAGCACACGGAGGTAGCTTTATGGTAGGGCTTTGAGAGAATCACATTCTCGTCATTTCTTCAACCTCCCTTTCATCTTCTTTTAAGATATTCTTGTGTGACCTCCGCCACAAAAGAGAAGCCAGCACAATGTCACTGGGAAATTAGGGTAGGATCATACAGGTCCATCTAAAGACTCCTTTTAGACAAAGCTCTTTTTAGAACTGTCTAAAAGCCATGGGCCATTTAAAATGGGCTGAGAACGGGGCCACTCAAATGCACAGGGCTTAAAGGGGTATTGGAGGTGACCTTTCGTCCCTTCCCTTATCAGTGAGTTCTCTGAAGATTTTGAAGATCACAGTTCAGGTGTGTCACCTCCAAATACACCTTTCCACAGTCCAGCTGTCCTCCTTTTTAGGACTTATCCAAATTCTCAAGAGTCATGAAAAATCATTACTGAGAGCCCTTCTAATACCCCAGGTTCTGTAGCCCTGAGTCTGTAATTATCAAACAACTAATAATGTCTTCAGCAGTTAAGACACAAATTATTTTTGGCATATTTTCTCTTTACCCTCTACACCAGAAACATCTTTGGGTTTCAGAGTCTGGGACATAAGTTTTTCAATAGTAAGAGCTCTTAGAGACTGGGTCTCCTGGGGAATGTTCTAGATCTCTAAGTGGAAAGTGATAGTTTCTGCTGTAATCTACACAGCAGCAGCTTCTCCCTAAAGTCTCAAACGTGAACTCGTTTGTCTGATTATATGCCATCTCAGACCAACTTCCTGAAGCTGTGGGATTGGAGAGTTCATTGCCCAAGCAGTTAATGAGTATTTGTCAACACAGGCAATGTGGTCCTGCTTCCTGACTGTGTACACCAGGCGAGAATCAGATGGAGAAGGCTGCCTCCATCTGCACGCTATGTGATGCTGGGTCTCCCGTTCCACCTCTGAACACCTTGTTTTTACAGTGAGGATACAGAGAAGATCTATCTCGTGGGACTTGGCAGAGAGTGAAGTCAGCCTCATTTATGTGTCTTCAGTGAATGTCAACTCTTTGCTGTGGCTTCTCCCCAGTGTTTCTTATACAGACTCACATCTGGCCTCCTTTCACCCGCCTCTTCCTTTGAAGTTCATTTCTGAACGGAGAGTACACATAGCTCTTTTACTTAATTGAGATTTAAATTATTTATAGCTTGAATAAATTATATCTCCTTCTAAAGATATTTACATTTAAAGTCACATTTAAACCCTAGGTTTACCTATATTAAAAAGCAAGTTTTTGAGTTATGACTTCATCGTTGGGTGGTCTTAGGCAAATGGGTGAACTTACTTGTGCCCTCTACTCCTCAGATACTTAGGATCTGACAAATGACGCTAATCTCAGTCTCGCCAATTATCATGAGAAGACTGACAAGAGCCTACTCAACCAAAATGCTTTAACCAGTCCATTCTAGCCAACAATGGAGACCCTAACACAACAAAGTACTTATGCATTAAAAACTGATTTAACGCCTTTAATCCCAGCACTCGGGAGGCAGAGGCAGGTGGATCTCTGTGAGTTCGAGACCAGCCTGGTCTACAAGAGCTAGTTCCAGGACAGGCTCCAAAGCCACAGAGAAACCCTGTCTTGAAAAACCAAAAATAAATAAATAAATAAAAACTGATTTATCAAATCAACCGCCAAGTCCATGGAAGGACCAGCTTCAGGCACTTGGAGTCAGATGCTATAATGATGGTCTCATGGGTGCATTCCTCTACCAGCTTTAATTGTGCTCCCTGAGTCAGCTCCAGGGTTGGGTGACTCTTCCTCCTAAGATGTCCCTATTAGTAACAGCAAAACATATTCACAGTTTCACGATTTATGACGAAAGCATCTTCTTTTCTAAATGTTCCCTCCCTTCCTTCATCCCTCCCTCTTTTTCCCCTCCCTCCCCCTCCCTTCTTCCCTTCTTCTCTCCCTCCTTCTGTCCCTTCCTCCCTCATTTCCTCCCTCCTACTCTCCCTCCTTCATGTCTTTCTTTCCTTCCTTCCTTCCCCTCCATTCTCATCTTCCTTCCTTCTACTAGATCCCAGGCTGGAAAACTTGAACTCAAGATCTCCTTTCTTTGCCTCCCAAGTGCCAGGATTACAGACATATTCCACTACCCCTGACTTCCCAAAATTTCTAATGAGATTCAACCCCAGAGCTGGGCTGTAGCTCAGCAGTCGACTGAACGCAGACCCGGCATGTGTGAGACATTGTCAAAATCATTGTAACTATTCTATGGAAACACATGTACATGTACTTATGTACCTGGGCATACCATGTGTGGCAATACATTGTGTGGTCTATGTGTATCGACATACATGGTGTTCGGCGAATGTACGTGTGCTGGGAGTGGTGTGCACTGCTTCAACTCGTTTAAAGAAAGATGTCACCTTTGTTCATTGGTGTTTGAACATAGCAACAGTAGATGATAATGCGGACAGACACTTTACAGGCCTATTTTACATCTGGCACTATTGGTTCATTGGCACAAGTGAACAACTCATGTGAATGTGGTTAATACTGGGTCTTGCGTCGGTAATGTGTTTCGATTGTTTTATGCCTCTTTAAAGCGTATATCTGTGCCTGCCACTTTCTAACACGCACCGCGGGCTTTATAACCATCACCGCACCACTGTACAAAGCTACCAAATGAGGATTTTGAAATTTAACTACAATACAGCTGGCCATAGATCTGGGAGTGGTTAGGGGGTGGGGGTAGGGCAAGTGCAAGAGGTCTGATGTCTCTGTTAAGGCCCAGGTAGAAAGATTTGCTCCAAGGGGGCAGCTCTGGGGGTCCATAAATGCTCCTGTATTTCCCTTAGCCGGTACCACTGCACATGTTAAAGCCCACAGCCCCTTCTCTGGGGCATGCCGCAGAAACCTGAGATCACAGAGTTTCATGTTTGAAGAAGTCCAGAAGTTTCTCATTAGAAGCTCATTCCTCAACTACCTACGAGGAAAACAAAGCCCCCCGATCTTCCCATGGAGGGCTCTTTATGTGGCCCAAGCGGTCAGTACCGTGTGGGGGTTGTTAAGAAGTTAACAAGACATCTGAGAGTGAAGCAAGCTTTGTGTTATGAAAACATGATGTGAACGCTTGGGAGGAGCGAAAACGGACGGCTGCCGGCGCAAAAGCCATTCTTCATATTTTAAATAATGCCCTCCTTCAAAATTTGCAACATGCTCTTTTGTGCCCCGCAATCTGATGCTGAGAAAATGGTGGTGGAAATTGTTATCAGATTAAAGATACACACACACACACGTACATATATACACACACACATATATGTACATATATATATGCACACATATCTGATGTATATATGTATATATACATACACACATATACATAAGCACAATACACACATATGTATATATGAGATATATCTTGTATATATGTAAATATATACATATATTTATTTCTTAGAAAAGGAGGAACTGTTAGTTGTCCCCTTATAGACACAGAAAAATCGCCCTTAGCCCCTTTGGGAAGGCAACCTGAGCCCTGAATTGAACTAGGTGTGTAGCATTTGGCTATTCACCTCACAGCACTGGCTACCCCCTAGGTCCCTGGGGTGATGCTGGCACATCCGCACTCATTTCTTTCCGCTGTACCTCATGCCTTTGGACTCCTTTGATCATCAGGTACCCTGACTCAAAAGGAAGGGGAGAGCAAAGGAAGGCACAGAGTTCACCAGAGAGCTTGAGGCTCTGCGGAAGGTGGGGAGAACAGTGGGCCCAAACTTCAGTGAACGCAGCCTCCAGGCCTAGCCAGAGATGACCCCGATAGCTCACAGGAACTTCTCTAGAATTGAAAGTTTCTCAGGATTGGACTTTGAGGTGAAGTTGAGGCATTAACTTACTCCCCAAACAGATAAGCCTTTCATTATCCGTCTGCCTTGGAAAGCAAGTTTGACAAGTCTGATATTTATACGAGGACCGTGAAGTTTACTGGCAAGTTCAAAGGCATAATCCATTACGGCAGGCAGCTGCGAGTGGAAAGATGTTTAGCCCTCGTAGATTTTCACTTGAATGATGGAAACACTTAAGAAAGCATGATTTTTTTTTCCCCAAGAAAAGGGCTGAGGTTAGGTGGGCCACACTTGTGTTTTAATGAGCACTATTGTATTATACCAAATTGGAAAACAGGAAAATAAATATTCGGTGCTCTGAACAGTCACTGTTTTTGTTTTATTTCTCTAGCTTTGGTGCATTTTTACTGCAAAACTCAGAAATCTAGCGCATGACACTTACATATAGAAACGCACATGAATGCACAGACACATAAACCCAGTTTAGACAACTGTCACACTCACTTCAATATTGTATCGTATTCAGCCTCTCCTCTCTCCTGTGAAGGACTACAACCTATCAATGACCAATATCTTAAAAAAAAAGTATAACGATGTCTTTTATGCTCACTGGGATCACAACACTGTCTGTAAGCTTTTAAAAAAAATATGAAGATTGACTTTGACAAAGTTTGATTAGTTTTGACAACAGCCCATTGCTGACCTTGACCAAATCCTGGCTTCAGTTTCTCTCTTCTGCAAGATGAAGAAATAAGCAACGATTCCCAATTCCAGATGGAGACCCCTAGTGACAGGAGAGAATGAACACGCTCCCTGAGGTAATTACTAGACAGAGACCTAAGCAGCCAGTGTGAATAGGCTTCGTCTTTGTAATCTTATTTTCATGTTGCAAAATGAAGCACCCTTCTCCAAAATATCCAGATGTTTATATGAACATATTTTTTTTTCTTCCTAAGTTTTTAAGCCAATTTGTTATTGCAGGAATGCATTCTCTAGCTCTACAAAAACCTTATGTCCTTATCTAGTCCCTAGTCACCTACCAGGCAAGGCTGAGGCTGGGCTAGATTCAGCTTGGGAAGCCTTGCTGTTGGGTTTAACATTCTCTGAGAGGTGCTAGCTCTATGATTTGGATTGAAGGACATTGAAAATGGCATAAGACTAGTTGAGAGGGCCTATTGTCCTTGGCATATTAGCACCAAAGATCCTGTAATATTCAGTATCTTAAAATCTTACTTTGGATGTAAGAAAGTTCTATGGTAACAATCTCTAGGAGTTCTGGGATTAGTGCACAAAAGAGCATTCTAGGAAACTCTTTGGACCAGTGTAGTATTTGGGGTTACAAGTTATTATGGCACAATCATTTCTTAGGGACCATGAGATCCTGCTTTATGGGATCCAAGACCACCATGGACCAACCCTAGGTGCTGATCAAACCCAGACTGGAGGCTTTGGGGACTCTAATAGCAGAACTGTCATTAGTCTGGCTGCATAGGTTACTTAAGAAAAAAACAGAACTTGAGTTTCAAATGTACTGGTCCAGGAGTGTCTCTGCTCAAAAGACGGGTCTGGGGACCACCTGTTTATGATGGTTGACCAGGGTCTGGCCTAGAAGGCAGCTACTCCAGGCCAGAGCACACTTTGAAGAATACCACTATTTGGTTTGTCTCTGTGATTGTTTGGCTCTGAAAATGATTTTTTTCTTATGCACCACAGTTACATGTTCAAAAGGCAGACAGACCTTCCCCTAAATTGTAAGTCTTACTTCTGTTTTCTCGTGAGACCAGATCTTGCTGAATATGAAAGCTTTGTAATATTCTGTGCTATTTGTTTTGTTTTTTAAAGAATAATCTCTGTTCCCCATGGTCTTTCTCTAACACTTCCTGTTAACTCCAACTGCTATCCAGAAAGCTGTATAATGTCTCGGGACCTCCAGATGTGCCTAACTACTCTGTACACAGAAATCAATCCCCCAGTGGCAGACAGAGGGGTCCACATAATCTGGAGAGACACAAAGAAGCTATAAGCACATGCCTTCCATCAAGAGAAGCACATGGTTAAAGATGACTAGGAATGAATGTGCAGCAGGTTCTGGGCTTCTGTCTAAATAGAGATTGAGCTTAAGGTGTTAAGGTGTTGTCGTTTCAAGAAATGATTTTTTTTTCTAACTGAGAATATAGAATGGAGAAGCTTTCGGTCCTCAGAATCCCCATTGTCTAAGATCACTACTTATCCATCTTAGCTTAATAATCATAACTGTGCAAAGAAGGCAATGGAGAGGGTTTGGCATGTATTTAATATATCGTCATTTCCAAATATATTCTGTAGACCACATTTTTAAAATTCACTAGTGTATACTTATTAAAATGCAGAGTTGTGGACTAGATGTTTACCAGGTGTGGTTTTCAGAAGCCTTGGAATTGGTTTGTTTTAATCACCTCTCCGGGTAATGTTTATAAAACTCTTCTATTTCGGAACCATTTTAAGGAAATGAAAATTTTCTTCATTCACTGGAAACAGGTTTTACTTGGCTATTTTCTTCATAAGGACATTCATTCGATGTCTTCCTAGTTGGATACCAAGTCAAGAATTAACCAAAAGACAGCTTTGGTAGAATAACCACAGGATAGAGTCAGACTACATTAAATGTATCTTTGAATTGTACTCAACTGCGCGGTTTCCAAAGCAACCTAGGGAGAAAATTTAACCTACAAATGAATCCTCATGAAAATCAGGTTAAAGTAACAAGTTAAAAGTCGAAGAAATGGGATTGCATGTTGGGTTACTGAATCCTGGTTACATGTCAAATTAACCATGTAATTGCTGTATCTTGTATAGAAGATGGCACTCTGCTTCAGCTGACAAGTATGGTGTTTAATTGACCTTCTGCAATTAGGTTGGCTTGCTGATTCTTTTATTAGAAATTCCAATATTGTGATTATTTCTTTCAGGTTTTTTAAAAGAGGGAAAATGTAACCAGGAGAGAGCTACATATAGAGTTTACTCTAGGATCAACAAATAAAAGTTTCTAGCTACATGGTCAGGTCAAGACCAGGTCATGGTCAGAATTCTTAGAACCAGCATCTTTGCTTAAGGGACATCTCTACTTTGAGGCTTATTCCAAGCCTTTGCCTGACTAATTCACCCCTCCCTTTCAACAGGTCTTACAGGTAGATTCAAACAATCTATACAACGCAAATGCTGAGCTTGAAGAAGAGGCAAGATTTTTAGCAAGGATACAAGCCATCCGGCATTTTGTCTTTCCATATGGCATTTCATGCTTGGATCACAGAGTTGCATTTACCCTCAAAGGGCCGTACATTTTGTTCTAGAATCTAAATTCATCCCAGTAATACTCAAAGAGAGTTAAAGAAATTTTGCATAAAAATTGGGGAATACCAAATATAACTCAGTGACATAGGCACATTACACAGCCCATGGAATGCCTAGAGGAACTGAAACATTTGCCCCCAAAGAGTCACACTCTAGATCAGTGGTTCTCAACCTTCCTAATGCTGTGACCCTGTAATACAGTTTCTCATATTGTGGTGACCTTCAGCTGTAAAATTATTTTATTGCTGCTTCATAACTGTATTTTGCTACTGTTAGGAACCATAATGTAAATATCTGATATGCAGGATATTTGATATATGATCCCCATGAAAAGTTCATTTGATCTCCAAAGGGATCACGACTCTCAGCTTGGGACCTGCTGTTCTAGACTGTATCCCTGGATTGTTGTGAAAATCAAGTAAAAAATGAAAATACTTTATTAAATATAATCTTTACTGGGTAATCAACTTTTAAGTAAAGTACAATAAAAAAAAGTAAGTCTGCCCTAAACAACAGATAATGGTCATCTATCATAAGTCTTGAAATAGTACCAATTCTGGATGTACATATGTCTGGGTTTGAATTTATGTATTTGGTCCACATTTAATAGGCATCTGTACTAATCTCCCACTGCTTATATCAAGAAAAAGAAGGAGGAGGAGGTGGGGGAATAAGGGAGACAGCAAAAATACCTAAAAAGAAACATAAATACAATTTGGAGGAAAAAAATGAACTAAACTCCAAAAGTATATCCATTGAAATGGGACTTAAGAAGTGAAGATAATTATGGGGTGCTCTTGCGGAGCTTGTAACCTCAAAGAAACTATTTTTCCCTCAATATTTAGGGTAACAACAATGTCAAGCCTTAGCAGCGCCCTTATGGTATTACTATAGATCACCCAGAATCGTGAAACATTGATGTGGATTGGACAGTGCACAGGGACTGTGGGAAGAGCTAGTCTCTGCTTTGCCCATTTTCACATTCCTGTGTGTATGCCTCTGAGGATTTCATCTCAGGATGAGTGAAATGCCATCAGCAAAAGAAGGAGGGACTTTTTTTGCTTTTTTATTTTACTTTATTTGTTTTTTTACAAAATCAAACAGTCGTTTTATTTATTCCTATAATCAGAGAGGTTTAAACTATTACAAGGTTTTGCTCCTCTGACCGTGCTCACATGGCCATCATCAACTGAAAAGGAAAAGCTAGAACATGGTTTAGATTTCCAGGTACTAATCACCCCCAAAATTATCCACTAGCACATTTACGGGTGTTTCTTCTCTTTAGATACATCCATAGAACAATTTCTACCTGATCAGTAGAACTTAAATATTCTTGCCCAGGAATTGATCATGCACGCCACTCAAGTTAAATATGCAAAGAACCAAGTTTGTTTTGCCTTCGGTAGTGCAGGAGATGAATTGTTATGTCCTTCAAGGCTGCAAGAAAGAAATGAGGTACAGCCCAGTTCCAGCAACCAAGCATTGTATGTGTTATTAATATGGGTACTAGGGAGTTACTAGAGAAAGGAAATACCTTTCGTTGACGGAGTGAAGAAATGACTTTGCAGGATCTCCCTTCAACTCCCGCCTTCATTCTGCCAGCTCCTGGTTTAAGACAAAGTAGGTCACCTTGCCAAAAACACTGAGCCAGTCAAGGAAGAGGTCTCTGTTTACTGAAACCTCATCATTGGTGGAGAAACAGGAGCTCAGTGTACAGCTCTGGACGTCCTCACACTTGTAAGGCTCCAGGCACTGGCATCCCTGGTGGTGGGCTGAGGGGGCTTTCAGAACACACATGTCTGGAATACTTTTCTGGAGTTTGGTTGTTGCATGGTTTCTTTGCTAGAGCACCCAAAGCCTAGTTAGATGCCTTCATTCTGATTCCTCTTTAGGATGCTTTTCAATATAATACATTAGAGAATAAAATGAGGCGCAGCTCTGTTTTTATTCAAAGGTGGTAAAATAGTAGCATTAACAAGCTTGTGAGATTCTCAGTGGCTAAGAAGAGAATGGTTGAGTAGGTTGAATACACAGGGGGATTATAGTAAATGGCTTTTAAGTAGAAAGCATATTGTTTAAAAAAAAAGTTGAATTTGTTAAGGGTACAGCCTAAGATTATTAATCCTACTATTTTTGAACTCTTGTAATAAAATGAAGCAAAAATGCATAGAGTACACATGAAGTCTAAACCAGCGATCCCAGATGATCCACTTGCAAGAAAATTATAAACACACTCATAGAGAAAGATGTCACATTTCTCTACAAGTACAGCCCATAAATTGATCAATTTGAGTCTAAATTGCCTAGAAAAAGTGTAAGCTGAGTTATTTCAGTTTCCAGCGAAGAGAGTGAAGGCCTCTTGAGTGTCAATGGGTTTTCTTGTCAGTACAAACAGCCCCCCAGGCAGAGCTTCTCTTTCAGATCCTTGTCCTCTTGCTGAGCTTTCCAGTCGTATGAGAATCAGGGGCCACAGGTGACTCCTTCCGGCCTGAAAGGCAACCATGTCTGTGCTAATCATAGGTTCTCTTACTCTGCTCGGCTCAGGTCCTGGGTAAAACCCACACTCACGGAAGTGTGAACAACATCCTGAGCTGCCCACGTGGGGATCACTGGGCTGCAGGGTAGTATGAAAAATGTTAAGATGCGTAGTTCACAACAGCTTGCTTTAAGTGAAACACACACACATATGCGCGCACGCGCACACGCATGCGCACACACACGGACACACGGTACATGCTGTGCTGTGCTGTGCCAGTCTCAACACCTTCACCCTTCCTGTTTCTGCTCGCTATTAAACTGACATCTTTGAACAATTGTCAGTGGCTAGACTGAGCACACTGAGCACAGTAGGGCACTGAGCTAACTAGGCTCTATCAACAAATTCCAAATAGAGGTTGCTCCTCCTCTCGGTTTCCTCTGCTGAGTCCTTATGACCAAAGAATACATGTCTGCATGATTACATATGGTCTCCGGGAGGAGGAATGCCATTACAGGTTGTGAATGGCTTGGGGCCCTCTTAACCCATTCCTGATTCCCCTTAGCTCAGTGTATACCCGTTCTCTGAGGCCTCCCTGCTCAGCGTGCCTCAAATGGAAAGCCTGACTTGACACTCAGGTTTACTCTGGAGTCCTTTTAACTGACTGGTAAATCATTTTTGCTTATTTCTCCTCTGTCCCCAAGTTCCACCCACCGTAATAGGTACTTAATAAAAAAGCTAAATAGGCAAAGATTAATTGTGTTCCTTTGCCCTTCATTTGCCTTCTGAATACAGGCATAAATCACAGTACAATAACACCAAAAGGAGGCAAATATTTTTGCAAAATATCCCACAGGCTTATTAATCCGAGTGATGCCAGGTGTTGATCATCTCGAGCAAGCACATGCCCCAAAGCAGACACTGGGGTGACTTCTCTTTCCATCTCCCCAGCTTCATCTCAGGGTCTTGGCCATTCGGCAGGGTACCAGGATGAGAATAATTACCCGGCAAGTACAGGAAACTGAAAACATAGTCAAAGGCTGATGATTTACGGAGGGTTTAATAGAAGAACAGTTCCTGCACTTCAGTCTGAATGGCCGGGGAGTGGCTGGAGGAAGGCTCCAAGTAAAGAAGAAGCTCATGACAAAGGCTGGCAAGAAGAAGGAGGAAGTTTGTCCCGGGGACAAGCCAGTCAGAGGCAACTCTTTAAAGGGTGAGCAAGGCAAGGACGTATCCTATTCTCACTAACCCCTGTTCCTCCATCTCCTTGGACCCTGGAGATTATGCCACTGCTTATTTCCAGGGACTTCTGAGCACTGACATTTCCTGCATGTTATGGACTTAAGGCTCATAACAGCTAAACAAGTCCCTTTTCGAAAATAAACTCATTAATTAATTTAATTTATGCATTTATTCTACACCCTGACTGCAGTTTCCTCTCCTACCTCTCCTCCCATTCCCTCTCCTTATCTTCCTTCTACCCCTTCCCCCAGAATCCACTCCTCCTTCGTTTCTGTTCAGAAAGGGACAGGCCTCCCAGGAATGTCAACAAAGTATGGCATATCAAGTTGCAGTAGGGCTAAGCTCCTCCCTTTGTATAAAGGCTTGTAAGAAAATGCAGTATGAGGAATAGGTTCCCCAAAGTCTGCCAAAGCTTCAGAGACAGGCTCTGCCCCCACTGCTAAGAGTCCCACAAGTAGACCAAGCTATACAACTGTCATAGATATATGTAGAGGGTCTAGGTCGGTCCCATGCAGGCTTCTTTAGCTGTCAGTCCAGTGTCTGCATGCTCTTATGAGCTCAGGTTAGTTGTCTCTGTGGATTTCCTTGCAATGACTTTGAGCCCTCCCCCTCCTCCATCCCAGCTCATACACTCCTTCCCCCTTCTCTTCAGCTGGACCCCTGGAGCTTGGCCCAGTGCTTGACTGTGGATCTCTACATCTGCTTTTATCCGCTACCGGAAGGAGGTTCTATGTTGACAATTAGGGCAGGCACCATTATGATTACAGGAGATGACCAGTTCGGGCTACTTACCCACTATTGCCAGGAGTCTTAGCCGAGGTCATCCTTAAACAAGCTCTTCTGTAAAAAGCTTGTGTGTTCGTTAAACAAAACCAAATAGACTCTATTGATGTTTTCTGCTGAAGTCTCACTCCCTGAGGATTTTGATGCTGGGTTGCAAAAGGCACCCGAAAGAGGTGATGCTAACTCACTCATTCATTCAGCAGTTCAGGTGGAGGCCTCTTTGGGAGAAGAAAGCAGAGGAGGGGTAGTGAGAACTGGATCAGGTTAGGAACGTATCAAAGAGACACCAATACTTTCTCTGGATCACGGGCATGTGAGACATGGAAGGAGGGAGAAGCAGATACCAGGAGGTGGGGAAGGATGAATGGTATAGAATTGAAGAATCACGTCTTCTGGGACTGGAGAAAGCCCAGCAGGAGCAAGATAGTGGAAGCTTCAGGATGTTGCTATCAGCTATGAACAGATCACACCGGAATACATGGCCAGAATCTACCGGCTGCTGGCGACCAGCAGATGACACAGTGGCCTGCTTCCCCATGGTCTGCTCTGGGCCTCTGTGAAGTTAGAGGGGGAGACAGTACTGTGCAGATGTCCCCCCCTTCTCTAACGCTGCATTCCTCATATCCTTTGGAACTGGCTCAACTGTCCTGCAGCGTCTCAGGAACCCTTCTGCTACTGATGTCTTCCTTTCCTGATTTGAGCAACTAATTCATGTAACTTCACTTACGCTTTATTTATTTACGGGAAATTGAGTGAATTTGACAGTGAGTAATCTGGAATGTTCGCTTGTCTATCATCGATATTTCAGGAAGTATGCAATGCATATTGTTAGCATCCCGAAGAAAGAGTGCATAGGATACCATTTCATTAATTGCATAGATTAAATTCTGTCAGAGGCCAAAGCTAGACTTTAATTTATCAAGAGAATTAAATATGCACCAGGAGGAATTGTCCAAACATTATTTTCAATGCTGGCAGCAGGAATTGATAAAATGTCTATCATCTATGATAGCAGCATCCTTTTTGATTTGCGTACTTGATGGAGTGAAAATCAAAATGTCACATAGTAACACGTATTGCTGAAACAGCCCATGAGAGAACACAGGAACATTGAGAACACCTCTATAAAAGTGCACAAAATGTCATCAGTCAATCTCAAGCCTCTAGAGGTGGTTCAAAGGGTTTTAACAGACCGATAGTTTCTTAATGAATGTGTTCTTTTAAAAATAGTCTTTAGTGATGGCTCATTAAGACCATGCAAATAGGCTGAGTATTTGTCTCTTTATACCTCTTGTTTCACAGGTGAGAAGAACATGTCATGACCCAGTGTGGAATCTGTAAGAATCTACACTCGTCAACCAGTCAATCAATTTAGTAGGTGTGGAGAATCTGGGGAGTGCCAATCATGGTGTCTAGAGCTATAACAAACAAGCAAACCCAATCACTATTCCCTGGGAGCCTCTGGCCCAGGGAAACAAGCCACAATAGATGGGTGAGCTATGTCCCTGTCATTGATATGAAAATCCCCGAAGGAATGGAAAGGGACTTGGAAAGGTCACTGCACACAGTGTGGTCTGAGATCTTTCCAAGAAGAAAACAATGGAGATGTATCCCAAGTAATACAAGTAAAACCATTCCACCAAAACAAATTGTTTAACAGCTTTAAAGTAGGAGTAAGTTTGGAGTTTAAAAAAAAATGAAGGAGATTAACAGATTGATTATAGTAAAAGGTGAGAAAGCAGAACACATTAAGAACATGGGATCTAACATATTAATCCACATATCTACGAACACCTGATTTTTGAAAAAGAAGCAAAAGATATAAAATGGAAAAACGAAGGCATATTCAATAAATGGTGCTGGTATAACTGGGTATCAACATGTAGAAGAATGAAAATAGATCCATATCTATCACCATACACAAAACTTAAGTCCAAATGGATCAAAGACCTCAACATAAAGCCAGTCACAATGAACCTCACAGTGGAGAAAGTGGGAAGTACACTTGAACGCATTGTCACAGGAGACCACTTCCTAAATATAACCCAGTAACACAGACACTGAGAGAAACAATTAATAAATGGGACCTCCTGAAACTGAAAAGCTTCTGTAAAGCAAAGGACATGGTCAACAAGACAAAATGACAGCCTACAAAATGGGAAAAGATCTTCACTAACCCCACATTAGACAGGGGGCTGATCTCCAAAATATAGAAAGAACTCAAGAAATTGGTCATCAAAAGAACAAATAATCCAATAAAAAAAAATGAGTACTGACCTAAACAGAGAACGCTCAACAGAGGAATCCAAAATGGCTGAAAGACACTTAAGGAAATGCTCAGCATCCTTAGTCATCAGAGAAATGCAAATCAAAACAACTCTGAGATTCCATCTTACACCTGTAAGAATGGCCAAGATCAAAAACATTGATGACAACTTATGCTGGAGAGGGTGTGGGGAAAAGGGAACACTTCTGCATTGCTGGTGGGAGTGCAAATTGGTAGAATCCACTTGGATATTTGTATAGCGATTTCTCAGAAAATTAGGAAACAACCTTCCTCAAGACCCAGCAATACCATTTTTAGGTATATACCCAAAGGATTCTCAATCATGCCACAAGGACATGTGCTCAACCATGTTCATAGTAGCATTGTTTGTCATAGCCAGAACCTGGAACCAACCTAAATGCCCCTCTACTGAAGAATGGATTTTAAAAATGTGGTATATTTACACAATGGAGTACTACACAGCAGAAAAAAACCAATGACTTCTTGAATTTTGCAGGCAAATGGATGGAGCTAGAAAACATCATATTGATTGAAGTAACTCAGACTAAGAAAGACAAATATCATACTTACTCATAAGTGGCTTTTAGACACAAAGCAAAGAAAACCAGCCTACAATTCACACTCCCAGAGAACCTAGACAATGAGGACCCTAAGAGAGACATACATGGATCTAATCTACATGGGAAGTAGAAACAGACAAGATTTCTTGAATAAATTTGGAGCATGGGGACTATGGGAGAGGGTTGAATGGGAAGGGAGTGGCAGGGAGGGGCAGAGAAAATTGTATAGCTCAATAAAATCAATAAAAAAAAAGAGGGATGGAAAAAAGAAGGGATCTAGGGCAGTGCTGCTCAAATTCCCTAATGCTGTGACCCTTGTAATCCTTTAATCTATTTTCTCATGTCATAGTGACCCCCAATCATAAAATCATTCCATAGCTACTTCAGAGCGGTTCTTTTACTACTGTTCTGAGTCATAATTTTCATATTTGATATGCAGGATAGCCAACCCACAGGTTGAGAACCACTAGAGAATCATAGAAATGTATTGGGTGGTAGAATGTCATTGGTGATAACACAAGATTTACATTCCAAAATATCCCTCTGCCTACTACATGCAGAGTAGATTCTGTCTGGAATCGAGACTAGAAAACAATTTCCCAGACAAGGAAAGGTCTTGGTCTTGGTTTCAGTGAAAATAGAGGGAAGTGAGTGAACTTGAAATACGGTTTGCCAATTGGACTGATAAGATGGAGTCTTAGGTTAGACGTGGGGGAGAGTACAGGATAGAGGGATACAGAAGTGAACTCTTTAACCCTGACTTTCAGCACAAACTGCACTTCTAGTTACTTTCACATTCATCTGAACAGAGACTATACGGCAAGAACAAAGAAGTCAATCACATGATGTAGACTATGTTGATCCAAGTAACGACAGTTCTGTTTGTAGAAGAACTGACTTTACACAGTCATAAAAAAGTTGTCAATGAGAGTTTGTCACTCAAAACACATTTTCTAATATACTGATAAGCTATTGACATAGAGAACCACAGATAACAGGATCGGCAGCACATGTTAGGGACTATGCAAGCATTCTTTTCTTTCTCTGTTTTTCTTTTCCTTTTCTTTACCTTCCTTCCTCCTTCCCTCTCTCCTTCCCCCCTCTTCCTTCTTTCTCTCCTTCTTTCTTCCTTCCTTCCTTCTTTCTTTTCCTTCCTTCCTTCCTTCCTTTCTTTCTTTCTTTCTTTCTTTCTTTCTTTCTTTCTTTCTTTCTTTCTTTCTCCTACTCTTTCTTTCTTCTTCTTCTGGAAAAACTTAGAGTCAAAACAAAGAATGCTTGAATGTTTGTCAGTACGTGTTAGGTGTTTTCTAGACTTGGTTAAGAAGGAGGCCCTGGGAAGGCTATTGCATGACGTGGTAAATGTTGATTCTTATCTAAGGTGAATATATCTTGTTTTCCCTTCAGCAAATTGATTTCTTCTTGAGATTTCACTTAAAAGTATAATTTCATTACATAATGCAGTAAATTAATGCCCTGGAAATGTAATATGCCTGTGTGATATACAGAGCATTTTCATTTTTATGCATTTAGCAAGACATTTATCCTATTATCACTTAATCACGTCTGGCCTAAATAATCTAGTGCTTAGTGCATGATGAATCCTACCTTTGAGCAACTTTATTGTTATATCACTTATTAATTTAAATTTGTGTCATTTTTAGTTAACGGGAAAGATAGCTTCAAGTTTTGTTTGCTTTGATTTTATTGAAAATCCAGTATGTAGGAGTATTTAATATTTCAAGGGTATCATGTTATTATTTCAGTTCAGACTTTCTTAAAGTCTGCGTAATCCTCAAGCATCCATGAGTGCTTTCAAAATCATACCTAAGAGAGACTCATTCAATACCCAAGTGTTAAAAGGCATCAAAGAGATAGGTGCCCGAGCCACAGAAGTAGTAGGGCTCCTGGTTCCGTGTGATCTAATAGCTATAGGACACTACAGCATGCGACAGCCCTCAAGTGCAGGCAAGGCTAAGAAGGAGACACTTAGGGAGGTAGAGTTTCACAAAAGACTGAAAAACAAACCAAACGGGTCCAATCATGTTTGTTGTATTTGGAAAATCTGTTTCCTGACATGGATGGCAAAGTCCTTTCATCCATAACTTCAATGATCCCATGTCTTTGGCTGCATAGTGTCTGTCATAGCCACCACTTCCTCATAACCATGACATGCCAGAAGCCCCAGAGATTTCCTCAGGGAATTCTCATGTAAACGGACACTTTTCTCCATCTTGCCTGGTCCAGTTTCTCTCTACCAGTCTCTCTGCAGCTGCTTTTAAGATAGCCACTCAGAGGCTCAATATTAATTATAATTGTTTGGTCAATGACTTAGACATATTACTGACTAAACTCTCACAATTAAATTAACCCACTTCTACTAATCTGTGTATTGCCACACGGCTGTGGCTTACTGGTGATGCCCTGGCATGTCACTCCTTCATGCGGCTACAGGGTGTCCCCCCTGACTCCACCTTTTTTTCTCTCAATATCTTTGGAGTTTCTGCCTGCTTCTATTCTGCCTGGCCACTGGCTGAAACAGTTTTATTCATCAACCAATGAGAGAAACACATATTCACAGCATACAGAAGGATCCTACATCACATCCCTCTGACTATTGCTAGACATGGCTTCAGATGTAATGCCGTGTTCCAGATGAGCTGACTTGAAGGTCCAGGGTGCTGATAAATTTCCATTTGATGATTTCAAAACAATGCTCAGAGAACTATAGGTTCGGTGGAATATGGCAAACATATTGAGGTATTATTTTCCTCTTGGCAGTTTATGCAATTTCTTTTCTACTTTATTCTCAAACAAAAGATATTTTCAAGCCAAAAAGGAAGACTAGATTTTTACCAATTGAGGGAAGGAACATGTGTGGGGCCCATGTGTATCAATAATCTTTGGTGGGATCTTAAGATGAAATATTTGGAAAGATTTTGACAGAGAATTTTCATGTCTGCTGACCCAGATATGGCTTTGCCATTTTGATATTTCATGTTTTTCCTCTCTGATTGTGAACATGGCAGTCCAAGGATAAGCTGTGGAGGGAAGGGTGACTCTTCTTCACAGATGGCTGGAGTAGTTCTGGACTAGAGCCAGCAAAATGGCTCAGTGTATAAAAGGAGCTTGCTGTCAATCCTGCTGACCTGAGTTCAATCCCAGAATCCCACATGGTGGGTGGAGGGAATGGACTCTGGCAAGAGATCCTCAGACCTCCACACACACCATAGCATGTAAAAGCATACACAGATACACATGCATAGACATATGCACAGATACATATGCACAACACACATAGTCACAAATATACAGAGACACACTTATACACACACATACATATGCACACGAGCATACAAAGACCCACAATACAGAAATGCATACACACATACAGAGAGATATGCACACACACACATATACACACATACACACACATACACACATAATAAATACTTTAAAAAAGAAATTCTGGACTATATGATGATCACAAAAAGAATACATGAACAACAATAAACCCAGTTAGGAGGTTCTTGCTGCTTCCTTTCTTGGAGCAGAAAAATACAGAAACAAGAAAACCTCTGAAAGCAGACAGCTTGATAATGGATAGGAGTGATGAGAGCCCTAGTCCAGCTTACTGTAGGCCAGCAGGCCATAGAAGAGCCCAAATCCAGTCCCCAAAGTCAGCTGAGACGTAGCTGAATTAGACTCTGGCCACACACTGGTTGGCTGGAGCAGAGCGAGAAAGCTTCCTTCACCAGCCACATTCATGGAACCACAGGAGAACAATGGAGGCCAGAGGCCACATGGAAAGATAAATTCAAAGCCTGATTATGTTGTCCCTCAGATGGGATCACTGATGCCACTTGATTTCTCTCTCTCTCTCTTTTTTACTATATTCAATTATTATTTATGTGTGTGTGTCTGCATGTATACGTGTGTGAATATGTGTGTGTGTATGTGTGTGTATGCACATGCCACAGTGTACAAGTGGACGTAAGGGGACAACTCCTGGCCATCCATTCTCATTCTCATTCTTTCCACCATGTGGGTGCTGAGATTCGAACTCAGCTTATCAGGGCTGGCAACAGGAAACTTGATTGCTGATCTATCTTGTTGGTCCTCAGACAGAATTTCTTTGCCGCAATTTGGAGATGCAACTTCCTTTCTCGGAGGAGTTATCAGTCATCTGAGGACTTCAACTGGTTCAAAACAGCCCACTGCCATTAGATACAATAACCTATATTACTCAGATTTCATCTAAATGTTAATCATACAGAGAAGTACCCACATTCATAATGACGGATAGACTGGTGTTTGACCAAATAATGGCTCCACAGCCTAGGTAGGTAGATACACAGAGGACGTAATACTATTTTATATTAGAAAATAATTTTGTATTAAGCATAAGAAAGATATGAATTCAAGGTGAGAGTTATATTTTAAAACCTGAGGCAATCCAGGGATGCTGCAATCTCTCGAATTTCCTACATGCGTATTCTCAAAGGTAAGTGAGGCTCTGAACGTGAGTCAGAGCAATTGAATTCTCTTTCCTTTTTACCACTGCTCCTCTCCCCAAGCCGAGGAGAATCTGAAGTTCCCCTGGGCTTGGTTTAACACAACAGGCCCAGAGACATCAAGATCAGCCACATTTCTAAAGCTAACAGAAAAACACTGCACGGGAAGGGCTCTGAGAGCTGCGGTAAGGTAAATACTAGGTTGTAATCTAATTAGCAAATGATAATAGAAGTCAATGGAAAACAGGCCACAGACCCATGGAACTACAACGCCCTGGGGAATAAATGATTGATCGCTCGCAGGCAGGAAACTGATCAGGGAAAGCGTGTTCTTGCCTTTGACCTAAAACACAGATCACAGCTTCCAACCCGAGTCACATGCTTTACAACCCCCCCCTGCCCCCGCCCCAGTCTCAGTAAGTTCCTCGCTTACCGAGAAAGCTGAAGATGTTCTCCAGCCATTCCTTGTTCAGTTCCTAATTTGCTAGGCAACATGGCTCCATGCGGAACTGCTTCAGCAGAATGCCGTGTTCCTCATTAAAAAGACAAGTTGTAGCTGTTTGTGATGCTCTTGCCCATCTTGCGGAAATCATACAGAAAAACAGAACTCAGAAACCACAAGGCAGCTGGGTTTGCTCATTCCCGGTTTGCTGTGTCAGATTTTGTTGCTTCTAGGATGCCTCTCGAATGTGACCGTTGAGATCCATTGCTAGGCTTGGTGGTTAGATGGGACTTCAACCAAAGGGTGCAGCGCTAAAATGGAAAATAGAAAAGCATGTGAGTTCAGCAACAATCGGAACAACGTCTCTACGAAAGGGGTCTCACTGTAACATTCTGGACGGTAGCCCCTGGAAGCCCCTCTGGACCTCTGGATGGTGGACAGTAGGAGTCCCACACTGTTGAAATCAGCTGAAGGACCTGGGTTTTGTTCCAGGTGAAAGGGATGCAAACAGTGGGGAAAGAGAAAATACATCTCCTTTGTCTCGGCCGAGAGAGACTTGCAGCCAAACAATGAAAGGGAGAGAGGAAATTCGCTCAAGAAGTGGAAGAGAAAGCAGACGTAAGAACCAACAGCGAAGTTGAAGATGATTTCTAAAGCGAAGCCGAAGGGGCTGGCATGTTCTCTGTAGTCGGAGGAGCCAAATTAAAATTCATATACAATTTGATCGGGGACAAAATAACTCTTCCAAGTAGGAGTTTCAAGCAAATTACTTCCGCTTTTAAATTCCCCTCAATTACTTCCATTACCTTTAGTTAACAATTCTCATAAACAAATATCGACTCCACGGAGTCACAACAAACTGGAGCCAGGTGAAACAAACCATCACCCCTGGAAAGGGGCAAGCGCCCTGTGCGGCAAGAGCCATAAACATCCTTCCTGACTCACAGAGTCTGCATCAGCACCCTGGCCGCGGGAAAACAAACGAGCTGAAAACACAAATATGTTTCTTATGTCGTTCTCTCAAAGACATGCTATTCGAATCTACGGAAACACTCTCAAATGACCAAAAAAAAGAAAAACATTCAGTTCGATTATATGATTGCCATTCAGTAGAAGACCATATGAAGATTAGAATATATCCATTGACTTCTTATTAAATGGAAGATGCTTATATACTTAAATATTGAGATGTTAAAAGATATTTCTTCATACAGTAGCTCCTTATCTTTATTCATATAAATATAAATTTTTTTCGCTTAGAAGATGATAGCACATACATATGCATATGTGTATGAACACTATGTAATGATTAAGATATTAATTATAAAAAACTACTTCGAATGTTTTATTTTTAATTGAGTCAATTCTTTGACAGTTTCATACCTGTTTATAATGACTTCTAGTTACTCCGTCGCACGCCTCCCTTATCTCCTACTGTTTTCATCCCCACAGCCCCTCCCTTTTTCAGATTAATAATTTTTGGTTTTATAGTATGACTCATTTGGCTTAATGAGGGCCACTGTGTGTTCATTGGATTGAATTTATCCAGCGGAACGTGGTGGGGTCACCAGTAGAAATACAATAGAAAGCAACGACTCCCCTGTCTTCTGAGTCTATCCACAGGAAATGGCTCAGTAGTGAGGGATGGGGACCCATGACTCTTTCTTCATATTTGCCTGGCTATTAATATTCTTCTTCTTCTTCTTTTTTTTTTAAGAGACGGTTTAGTCATCCATAGTTGATGAAAGTTGACTCTTTCAGTGATTGTGTGCTTTCTGAGTCGCCCTGATTTGTATCTTCTGGTTCTTACAGTCTCTCAGGCCCCTCTTCTACAACACTCCATGAGCCTTGGAGGAGATCATACAGACACTTCAAAGGTCACCTATTCTCAGCACCCTGTGCAGCCATGTTTCACCCTTTTTCCTCACTGGGGAAGGCAAAGAATAGTAATTGTCTATGGGCATAAATATATTTAGTTAGGAGATGTTTGGTGTTATTTCAATTTAACTAAACAATAGGATTAAGTCGCTACCCCCAGGTCCTATGTCTGAGCCTGCCACAGACATGTGATACAGTTTACAAGATCAGGTCTGAGTTCTTTTCTTAAAATAAGCTTTTAAAAACATAGTCACGGGTGCTGGGAATGTCCCTCAGTTGGCAAAGTGCTTACTTAGCATTCAGGAGGGTTTGGGTTTGATACCTAGCACTGCATAGGTCAAGTGTGGTGACACACTCCTGCCATACTGGTGGAAACAAGGACATTAAATGTTTGGGTTTGGGCTGGAGAGCTGGCTCAGAAGTTGTGAGCACTTGCTCATGCAGAGGACCTGGATTTTATTCCTAACACCCATGTGGGGGCTCACAGCCATTTATAACCCCAGTCAAGTGGATCTGATGTCTTCTTCTGACCTCAGTGGGCACCAGGCACACACATGGTGCTCAGACATTCATGCAGGTGAAACATGCATAAAATATAAAATAAATAAATCTAAAAAAAACCTGTTTGGCTTCCAAGAAATATTTCTAAATTATTTTACTTGTTTGCATATGTGTGTGTTTGTGCGTGCTGGGTAGCTGTTATTTTGTTAATACATACACCAGGTTAGCTGACCTGTGAGCATCATAGGATTTTCTGGTCTTTGCCATCTCTCTCTCCATATTAGTGCTGGGATGACAGACAATTGCTCTATACCATGATGATGTTTCTTTTCTCTCTTCAGACGTCTACGGTCAGTCACCAGCAAAAACCTCTTGAAGAGAAGGAACAAGAAAAGCTAAACACAAGCCAGCAATAAACAACACATATAACTGAAAGCATGAAGGACGCAGTTGTCTGTAAACAGAGTCCTGGCATCCTGACTAGGAAGTGGACTGGAAGACAGACAGTCCCTAATGCTGCTTTACTGCCCTTTGTGTTTCCCCCTTCAAGCCTGAGAGGTATGCCACCGCACAGTCCCCAAGGAGAACTGTCACTTCTGAACACAGAAGAATAATGCAACCAGACAGCGGGTTAGACCGGAACCAAGAGGTCTATGAATACTGTGTTTCTTGGGACTGTGGCAGGATAATATTAATGTATTAGTGAAACGAAGACTAATGAGCTAGTGCTGCTTATTAATCAATTCACCTTTCCCTTTCTTTCTACTCTAGACATCTAGTTATACGGAAATGTCATTTATTATGTGGGTGATTAAAAACCAGCCCGATTACAATATGCATTTTTCTTAACTGAACCATAAAATTATTTGGATGTGATTGGACACAAACATTTGTATGTTTGTATACTCATATTATGAATAGCGGTATAAACTTCGAATTAGGATAAATCTAGCTATCTCTTCAAGCAGTTAACATTTCTTTGTAATCAGAGGTTTCGCTCCTGCCCACCAGTTCCTGAATAACCACTCAGAGCTTAATATTTCTATTGACTTAGGCTTATTATTAGTTAGCTGTTACATTTAAATGAACTCATATTTTTAAAATCTATTCTTTGACAGGTGGTCCATGATTTGTTACATCATTTTTTACATGTCTTGCTTCCTTGGCAGCTTACTGGCATCTCTCAGACTCTGCCCTTCTTCTCCTATATCTCTGCTTGGATTTCCAGCCTGGCTCTATCCTGCTTTGCCATAGGCCAAAGCAGCTTTATGTATCAACCAATGAAAGCAACACATATTCACAGTGTGCAGAAAGACCATCCCACAGCATTTCTTCCTGATGAAAATATTCCAAATCCTTCTTTGAGTCTTTTGTTTCTTACTCTATCTCTGGGTGATATAAACCTCAGATTCTCTTTTACTAGGAATAAGAAGCTAAGGTGATCTGAACACCAACATTAACAAGTTGCATTGAGGCTACAAGTTGAAAAATAAGTAGTGGGAGGAGGAAAGAAGCACGCATTGGATTCATATAAAAAGGTAATATCCAATGCAAGCTTAATTAAAACTTTATACCTTTCCCTTTTCTCCCTTCCTTTTGCTTCTTTACCAGATGAGAGGCCACTGAGTCACCAAGAAGAAAAACGAGACAAACTCCAATCTAAGAACCAGAGAACCTGCTATGAGGGAGAAAATAAATCCTTGGAAAACCAGAAACAGTGAGGAGACCAAAACTCATAGATAAAGAAATTGGACAAGAATGACACTAGGGTCATGAAAGTTACAAAAGAAAACATTCTCCTTCCCTCCCTCCTCCCGCTCCCTCTTCCTCGCCCTCCCTCTGTGTGTATGTGTGTGTGTGTGTGTGTGTGTGTGTGTTTGTATGTTACTGATGTTGATAGTAAGGGAATCCACTCTATTTAAACCTGTAGTAATAACAGACAAACAGAAGGATAAGGAAAAACTAATGATGATATTTACATCTATCAGTCTACGGTTACTTTTGTGGTTTCTGGTATGGGGAAAAGAAAAATAAGCAATAAATTTTGAGGGAGTTGAAGCAGCTAGTATACATACATCTGTTCATTCATTATTGTTTTCCTTTGTTTATTTGACAAATATTTATCAAGTCCCTAAAATGGATGAACATTTGTTTAGAAACTTGAGGTTACTAGCATCCAAAGATAGTGCACCCACCCTCTCGGATCTCACAGGAAACCTTGTTTAATTATCTTAACACATTG
The DNA here is from genome assembly GCA_028555095.1 of Dicrostonyx torquatus. NCBI lineage: Eukaryota > Metazoa > Chordata > Mammalia > Rodentia > Cricetidae > Dicrostonyx > Dicrostonyx torquatus. Next base: position 4,350,592 of record JAQHUG010000154.1, on the reverse strand, counting down.
CAAATTGAATAGGTTCAGAACCTAGAAATTTCCTTTAAAACATCCTTCATGGAGATATTTGAACATGATTGAAAGTACAGGGAAACATGCTTAGAAAGGAAATTCAAGCATTAGAAATACAAAAAAAGTGAAATGGTAGAAGACAAAGCTCTTTTTGGAAACGAAAAAGAAAGGCAAGGAAAGGAAGAGCTATCTGGCTATGTAACAGGGACACTGTTTTCTCTCTGAGATGGAAAAACAGGAATATGCTGCAGCAGGAAGGGGAGGCAAAGGAGAGAAAGGATATTCTTACATCAAATATCTCTGATGGTAAATACAAACTTGGAGGCATTTCTAAAATCAGAGAAACTTTAACAATAATGTTCATATGTGCATATTTTGTAACCAAAGCCTATAGTGTCTAAATATAACCACATATCTATTATTTAAATAATAAATATGGACTTCATTGATTTTTTTAAGTTTTACTTTTGATGCATTACTAAATAATGTTTGTTTGGCTTATTATAGCTGTTCTTGCTGGTGGTTTTTCTGCATAGTGGATTTAATGAAGCACTGTTACTGATTCTTTGGTTCCCCACATTAATTTAAGAGTCAAAGAAATGTAGGGCTGCTGTGGGGCAATGGTCTTGTACCCTGTAAAGATTTGTCACTTGTATTGGTTTAATAAAATGCTGATTGGCCAGTAGCCAGGCAGGAAGTATAGGTGGGGCTACCAGAACAGGAGACTTCTTGGGGCTATCAGAACAGGAGACTTCTGGGAAGAAGGAAGGTTCAGTCTGCAGTGGTCCCCAAGACGCAGAGGAAGCACGATGAGAATGCCTCACTGTTAAAGGTACCAAGCCATGTGCCTAACACAGACAAAAATAATGGGTTGCTGTAAGATGTAAGAGTTAGTTAATAAGAAAGTCTGAGCTAATAGGCCAACCAGTTTATAATTAATGTAGGCCTCTGTGTGTTTCCTTGAAATTGAACAGCTGTGGGACCGGGTGGGACAGAAACCTCTGTCAACATAGGGTGTATTATTTTATTTGCATCATAATAGGGAAATATCACAGACTATGTAATTTATAAACAACATAATGTTGCATGGTCCCACAGGCTAGAGAAATCAAAGCTCGAGTATAGTGGTTCTTAACATGTGGGTCATGACCCTTCAGGGTCACATATCAGATATTTACATTAAGATTCATAAGAGTAGCAAAATTACAGTTATAAAGCAGCAATGAAATGGTTGGGCATCACCACAATGCAAGGAACTGTAGTAAATGGTCACAGCACTAGGACTGTTGAGAACCACTGATCTAACAGGTTCGGTGTCTAGTTGAGATAATTTTTCTCTCTTTCTAAAGTGGCAACTTGATACTACCTCCTCTGGAGGGGAGAGTCACTGTGTCACAGTACATGGGACCAAAGGTTAAAAGGGCTAAATGATGTGGAGACCTTAATTCCATTATGGAGGGAAAGAGGAGTCAACATGACCTCATCATCTTTTAAAGACCCCAGCACACTGACCATTAGACTACAATGCATGAACTTTGAAAGAGACACAGTAAAACCAGAGCATTGGGAAGGCCACATTCTGGATGCTAGGACCACTTTCTTCGGAACCCTCCTGGGCATCACTTCAGGTATCCAGGGCTCAGAAACAGAGATGTGTAAGGTAATTCCCGAGTGGTATTTTGTGACTGTTGATCATCCAGGGAGACTCCTGATTTCATCAGGCCGATACCCAGTCTGATTCTGGAAGGTTGTGATTCAACAGGTCTCTTCATGTTTTCAGACCACCTATCAGCTGTAGATCCAAGCAAGTTCTCCAAATTTCTAAGCTAATTGGTTTGTCCAAGATAGATCTGTTCAATCTATACTGGTCTATTTGGTTGACAGGAGATATGGCAAACTTCTTAAACCCCATCCTTTACTCCGAGGAAAAAAGAGCACTCCTCCCAGAGGGCTACAGCTGGCTTGTGTCTTTGGAACTCACTCTGGCATTCAGCAAGACAGCCATATTGTAGCTGCAAGCTATTACAACACACTGACTTCCAGATCGACAACTGTGCGCTTGTCATTTCCAGATGTAGTTTCCCTTTGACAGTTGTACAGGAAACATTGTGAGAGGCAGCAGATTCCCAGTAAAACACGCCTATAAACACAATGGTTTCTGGAAAAGGGGAGGAGAGGTTTAGACCCAGACGCAATAGAAAAAAATATAGTCTGCACTTTGTTCGTATTTACCCTGAAGGTTCAGGTGAGATCTGCAGGGTTTATTCTTGTTTTTGGTTGTCCCTGTCTGAGCAATGGCTCTAGACTCCTGTGTCTTAGAAACAAATTGGTCACTGAGATACATATTTTCTGCCTCTTCTGCTAACCACATAGAAACCTGTTCATAGTCAGAATCCAACAACAAAAGTCATTCCCGTGGGCATTTTGAACTGATCTCCATAAACCAATGGCCTCGAAGCAGCACCTGGACAGGTTAATTTAAAAGCAAAAGCCAAAACTTCCTGTGGGAAGTCACGGAGCCATGACTTCATGAATATTTCTCTACATTCCACTGAACATGCTGCCTGGTTTCTTTCCCCTTTGCATGAGCCTACATGATTCAAAAGACATGTTTTGGCAGGAAATGAATTAGCACATATGGGTGTGGGTGGCAGTATCTTAATGCCCAAAATGGATACATTCTTATTTTCAGCAATGGCAATAGCTATATCATACCAAGTCAAGGAGGAAAGCAGTTATGATGGACCCATCCCTTTGCACAGTCGGGTAGTACAATAAGGTGCATTCCTAACTCCCTATTATTATTTTTTTTCTTAAACCACTGTTTTTTCTTTAGGAACGTGGTGCCACCTACCATGCCAGTGTTTCATTTAACAGTGGACTGAATGGCTATAACTTCCAAGCTCAGTTCTCTAGTCTCCTGTAACCCCCCCCAGTCTTTCATTAATATTTTTGTGCACACAAGCGTGCATACACACATGTATGTATGTATGTATTCGTTACATAACATTTCTGTTTCAGCAATAAAATTATAATCACGCAACTTGCAGAAAAAAGAGTGTATGTGGGCTTACAGCTCCAGAGGGATAAGAATCCATCACTATAGGAAGGCAGGGAAGCAGGCAGCAGGTGTGGCCGCAGGGGCAGGAAGCTGAGAGAACACACCTTGAGCCACAAGCACAAAACAGAGAAAATCAACTAGACATAGCATGAGGGTTTTAAATCACAAAGCCTTTTTATCCCGAGACATACTTCCTCCAACAAGGCCACTGCTTCTAAACCTCCTCAAACAGTGCCACCAACTGGGGACCAAGAGCATTTAGACTACCACAATACGTATAACCAGAATCAATCCTCATGAACTGAAATCAATAATGCAGTACTTCTGAGGACATAGGCAAATATGAAAAGAAGTGATACAGCCAGAAGAGATGGAGCTTATACGACGAATCATTCAGTGTCTGCACATTTTCAATCCTTTCGTTTTCCTACATGTACGTAGGTCTCCATAGAATATACTTACAGTGCCAGAGGTTGGAGAACGGGGAGGTCTCACAAGAAGAAAAAGAAAAAAAGAGAAGATCTTGTCCATTGTGTCACAGCGGCTTGGCTTATTTATAAAGCATATTCTAGAAGTCATGTGAGATTTGAAGTTATAGAGGGGTTATAAAGGAAAGAACGCCACTACCATAATCCAAAGAAATAAATCTGGTTGATAGTATGGCAGAGCCATGGTGAAGATAGCTCGGAATGTCTTATAAAACACCCGTGAATAGCACATGTGTGTGAAACACATTGTTCCCAATTGTCTGTGAACACATCAGCTTCATGATTTAAAGCCCACGCTCCTAAAGTGCAATCCAGCTGCCTTGAGTCTTTGGCAATGCTCCCGTGAAGCCATGCTCCAGAGAACTAAGAGTTGGGGCAAAAGAATGACAGACTAGTAAGTGAGTGCCTCCTCTCCGGAGAGAAGGGCAGAGCTCGGATAATGGTCATAAGCGTTCATACACTGTCTTATGTCCAGGTTCCATTTCTAAGTGTACTCAGGATGCTGGGATGCTTAGGCCAGGCAGGCTTGCGCTGCTGATACACCCTATGTATATGCAGATCTGCACTGGAAGGCAGTAAAAGGATTCAGAGTAGAATCACTAGGGAGTTCAGGTTGCAGTGACACATACCATAATCCTAGTACTAGATAGGCAGAGGCAGGAGTGAGTGAGTGAGACCCCCTCTCAAAACAACAGCAACACCGGGCAGTGGTGGCGCACGCCTTTAATCCCAGAACTCGGGAGGCAGAGGCAGGCGGATCTTTGTGAGTTCGAGACCAGCCTGGTCTACAAGAGCTAGTTCCAGGACAGGCTCCAAAGCCACAGAGAAACCCTGTCTCGAAAAAACAAAAAACAAAAAATAAACAAACAAACAAAAAAACCCAACAGCAAGAAGGACAAGAAACGAAGCTCCAAAAGGAATTGATTGGGAATGAGGAGAGCAGTGTTTCCCTAAGATGAGAGATCCTGAGCGAACATGCCACATACATGTGGTAGAGCGGCCTACCCTGGCACTCATGGCAGACGCATCTGCTGAGGGAAAAACACGATCTGTAATTTTAAACACGCATTTTAAGATTGGTTAAAAATATGAGGTGGGAATGCTTTTCTCTGCACAGCAAAATAATAATGCTGAATGTTCTATTCCTGTAAGGTGTACGTCTCAGAAAGGGTCTCATCTCTCATGTCAGAGGGCCCATCTCTTTGGTCAACAACTCGGAAGAAAGGTGACATTTGTGCAAACAGAGAATGGCCAGGTGGCTGTGTCAGCCTCAGAGACAGAAGTCTGATTTGAAGTCTTCACCAAAGAAAGCCAATGCTCACCAGGTAGAACTAATTAAATGAGGAGCATCCATTAGTGGAGTTTTCATTTGCATTTCATAAGCCTCTGAAGTAAAGTGATGCAAATATATTAGCTGGAGCTCATGGTTATTACGCAGAATTATTGCCCTGTGGACTGCACAGTGATTGACAGTCACTTATACCATATTCCTCATGATTGGCTTAGAGCAGTGTCATTAATGGTCATGGTGCTTTTCCCAAAACTTAAAGATAAGCATCCTTGCTTACCGCCCGACAGTGACAAAGCTTTTGTATCCTTTCTTTCTCTATTTCTCTTTTCCTAGGACCAGCTTTTATTCTTCAGCTTTATTTTCAGCAATTAAGCTTGCTTTCCCCAGGGCTGAAGAGATGGCACAGTGGTTAAGAGCTTGGGTTGCTCTTCCCGAGGACCTGAGCTCTGTTCCCAGCACCCACATCTGGTGGCTCAGAACTGTCTGTAACTCCAAATCGTGGAGAATCCAAGGTCTCTAACCTCCTTGGGTACCTACGTACATGTGCGCATACCGCTTCTGACACACCATTAAAAAGAATAATGCATTTTCTTTGCTGCTGGATCTGAGGACCAAACCCCTGCAGCCTTACCGATGATAAATTCTTTTTAATTCTTTATTAACTTATCAACAGTGATAGATTCTTCCAAAATAAAAAAAAGGCTTTTAGAACAACACGAGTTAGTTGAGGTATAAAATATGTAACTTACAATCTTTAAACAACAATGACAAAAGCAAGCCTAATTCAATAATCTCACAGGGGCTTTAACTATCAGATTGCCTTTAGAGTGTAAAAGAGAACGGTTCCATAAGGGGAGTGCTTGATGGGCAGAGCAAGGAGGAAAGGGAAGGAAGAAGCAGAGGAGGTGGATCAGGAGGAAAATAAAAGGGAGGGGAAAAAGGGAAAACAAAAGATCTTTGTTTAGAACATCCTGGGCACAGGATGTGAGGGAACAGTCTGGTCCCCAGACTTCTTTTCACATGTTCAAGCCACATCATCAGCTGGGAGAAACGGAGTGAAGGCTACTGACAACGTTAGGTCACCCTAACGAAAGCAAATAAAATAACTCTTTCCCCAAAGAGGTGGAACGTTTTATTAACTAGCATTTGGAGAGTGTTACTATGTTTTATGTCAAAGACTTTATGGTCCCTGTTCCTGAGAGGCTGTAGAAGCAGAAACAAACATTGCCGAGAGTTGAAACTCCTGCTTAGTGTTTCAGGGAAAAAACCCAAAGAAATCAAGAGAAAAACAAGTCAGAGAGCCTTGCCTTTGTCTATGAGGTTCAGATGTTAACTTGTTTCATATAAATCCGCTGTCCCTGTTGCAGCTAAAGTAGCAAGGAGAAGTTTGATTATCTGGCAGCACGGTAGCATACTGGGCCACAGGAATCAGGCGGTTCTTTTCCTTTATCAGATATTGTAGATATAGAAGAGGTAGAACAAAAGACAGAAGTGAGGAAAGGAAGACAGGAGAAAGGGTAGGAGGGAAAGAGGGAGAATGAGTGAGGCAAGGAGAGATGGGTGAAAGAGAGAGAGAGGAAGGGAGAGAGGGCGAAAGGAATAAAGAGAAACTTGCAGGTAAGAGGGAAGGAGGGAGGGAGGGAGGGAAGAAACAGAAGAAACGCTGGAAGTACGTGGCACTATTTCTGTGGAGATATAAGTAAGTGTGTACTCATCCTAGACAGGGAACCAGTGACAGATGAGCATTATCAGAGTTACGGGTTAATTACAGGAGCTGAAATGACTTAAAAGCAGCTGCGTCACCAAAACCCTACCCAGTAGGTTAGGGGTACAGGCGAAAAACAAAAACAAAACGAAAGAACAGAACCTAGAACGTACAGCCCAGCTTGCAGGCAGCTCAGCAGGTTGGGGAATGCCAGAATCTCTTTTAGGTACCCAGCTTTTCTGAGAGTTTACTGTGACGCTCTCCTTCTCTGACAGTGTCTCTCAGCAGTCTATTGCTTATATATGCCTGAGGAGGTAGGGAATCTGGGCAGTTTCAGGGACTTCCTAAAGCCTCTGAGTTGTTTTATAGTCTGAGCTTAAAAACTTCCTCGAAACAGAATGTTTCACCTCCTCTTAGAGCAACCATCGTCTTAAACTTTCCTCAAGGACAGATGCTCTATCCCACCAGAGCTTCTAGCCAACAGGAAGCACAATAAAAACAGAGAACAGAGGGAGAGAAAACAAGGAAGAGAGGGAGGAATGGAAGAAAGAGGAATGGAGAGAAGAACAAGAGAGGAAGTGAGAGAAACACAGAAAGAGTTAAAGAGCACGTGCAGAGGTTTCCAATGGGGAACTCCATAACTGGAGCGGGTACCGTGAGAACAGTCGGCTAGTCCTGAAAATCTCTAAAGGATTGAAATCTTAGACACAAACAAACAAGCAGAAATTGACACTCTTACACTAATATCAAAAACATTTTTTTTGTAAATAATGATAGCAGATAAATAAAATAGCATGTTCCGCACTTCTGAAAATTCATCATAGGTCACATTATTCTAATAGTCATTTGAAGTTCATAGAGGAGAATGAGTTGAGTAAATGTTAACATGGTATGCAAAGTTTATGCATGTATAACACACGTATATATGCATATATAAAGACTACATACAACTTTTCTAGTTTTCATTTTTCATTGTTCAGCAGATTCAAGAGATGTAAGTAAAAGTAATTATTGTGTTCAGTAATCAAAAGCTTTTGTGTATCGGGTAAAAGTCTTAAAAGCATAAAATCTACATTTTATAACATCAAAATCACTGTTACAGCTTAGAAGAGAACAAAGTAAAACAAAACAGACTCACAGCACTCTGAACGGCATGATGCCTGCCAAACCTTTAGACAAAGAGAACCCAACCGCCTGTTCCTACCTCCTTTGAAAAGAGTTCCTGGTAGACACAAAGGAAGCCCGCCATGTTAGCTGGCCTGAGAACACAGACTCAGACATAAAGAATGTCCACCCTGAGTCCAGCTACCTAGCAACTCGCCTTGTAAATATAGGAGTCCATTTTGTTGGCGTCTGAGACCCTTCAGTTTGCTGTCATAGTGTTTTGGGGAAACTATCTGCGGACCAGCATAGGTCAAAGAGAAGGGAGCAGAAGGGTCATCCTGAGTTTATACCATACAGTGTTTTCACTTTGCCATCCGGCTAAGCACATCCAGGCTCCCTGTCGGGCGAGCCGTTTTCCCCTTGTCTGTTCTTTTCCGACAGGACCGCAGATGACAACAGTCTCAGAATCCCACCAGCCTGAGCACAGATGGTAAAGATTACAACTCGCTGAGCACTGACCTTTAGAAGCTGCTTTTCTTCCCAAGGTTCTTCTCTTTTGACAGCTAGACTGGCTTTTTCTCAATTAATTTCATCACCCCAAACTAGCTTTGCCTTTTTAGCCTTTCTCTAAGGACTCGAGGACAAAGTCCGGATTCTGGTCTAAGCCGGTCTCAGACTTGTGCGTGACACACGGGCCGGGAGAGGCTGATGGTAATGCGGACATGTCTCCATGTTGGCTTTCCTATTTCAACAGGTACCTAGGCTAATGAATTTCAATTGGTTGCCTGAGCTGAGCAACGAGGACAGATATGGGAGAAAGAGGTCATGAGTGCTAAGAAGGAGGCCCGTCATAAATCAGGCGACAAGGGACATTTACAAGCTGGTTGTAAACCGTCAGCATGAGACTGTAAAGCCAGCCTCTCCTCGATCAGAAATAAAGGAGAAATCTAAACCAATACCAACCAAGGTGCCTAAATGAAATGGAGAGTCCAGTCTTATGATGCTAGAGGGACGGCGATCTGCCCTTGAAAGAGATGGTGGCTCGGAAAACTCAGAATAGAAATTAGAGTCCAAAGATTATCATCAAGCTGAGATAATCCCAATGGTAGTCTGAGTGCTCACGCATGCACTAGATTTTTATGGTTACCCAGGGCAACAGTGGGTGCTATTTTACTCCATAAAACATGGCAGGAGATATGGGAGCGAAGCCTTCTTTTTTATGGAGAGGTTATGTGGTAAATTCTCTTTTGATGGAAAAACCTACCCCTATTAAGTTTCTAACTTAAGAATCCACTTCCTACCATGCTTAAAACAGTGGTATAATCACTATAATAATATCATCAATCTTTAAAATATTGAAATACAATGCTGGACCACTATCTGCATTGTTTTATTTTCCTCAGATAAATTAAAGCTCGGCCACTGATCCAAGATAAAAATTATCATTTGAATACACACTTAGAATTTGGTAGACCTTTAGAAGGCTGTACAGTTAGACTTTTGATCTCAAACGGGCAAGTGATAAAAGTGTCGTGTAAGATTTGCCTATATTTTACAATTTCATTAAAAGAGGATTAACTTTTCAGGGAAAATATGAGGAAAAAACTAATTAAAATTGAAAGCCTCAATAAATTTGCCATTGTGGTGTCATATAACGGTCTGCAAGTGCAAGAGGATGGTTGGGAGCAAAGCGAATCATTCAAGGAAGTTTTAAAGCAAATATAAGAAAATCCATTGTTACACAGGCTGGGGAAATTGCTCAGATTTATCTGTCACCCAGGGAGCCGGCAGAAAAGAAGTCAGGCGTCGGCGCCATGATTGCTCACTAAAAGGACCAGCAGTTCCCATATTAGCAGAGGAAAGTGGAAACATTCTTCTAATTTCCCTGAACAATTTTGCCCATAACCATAAATCAGTTCTGTTCCTTTAAATGATTCTCAAAAAAAAAAAATACAAACCAGGGCTGAAAGCCAGAGAGCTCAGGCATGAGGTGCTTGAGAGATCTTAGCATTAGAAATCAGACCACTTTCTCTGCTACACTCGTGGCAAGGCAAGGATGAAAGCGACTTGTTTAACCAAGGACACAGACGTCCTTGGGAGAATTTAAGGTGGAACTCAGCTACATTGGTTCCTGTGTAGGAATGTCTGTTCTCTGTATCTTGTTCCACTTCCCACTCCTCTCCTCCCCTCTTTTTTCCCTTTTATTTCCTCCCCTTCTCTTTCCATTCTGCCTTTTTCTTTTGCATTTGCGGCTTTTTATGATTTTATAAGTGTTTGCCCCAATGCTATATTCAGTGATTCCATTCCATTCTTCCCACCTTAGGGATAGGTTCTAGGATGGATATGTGGTTTGTTTGGGACACTGGTGTTTTAGATGCTGTTTTCTGGGAATCAGAGCTGTGAACACAAGTTGACTCTTTCTTCCAAAGAAAAATCCTGGAAGGGAAGATGTTCAGAAAGGAAAAAACCCTAACAAGATAACAGTAGACGGCTGAGAAAACAGTAGATAAAGTGAATTCTTGTCTATGCAGGCATTGACTGAAAACTTCCTTCAAGTTTCTCATTTGGTAGGCACTGGCACATTTTCTCTGTTGATTAGACCTGGATTGCGTTTTGTTCTGTCACCCAGAGAGGGTACATTCCTCCCTCTCATCGTATGCCCATGGTGTGTAGCCATGACTTCACAACAGAGCTGGCTCTGGTTACATATACTAGAACTTGTCTAACTCAGTTCTGTTCTGAACTCTGAGTGTAGTTGTTGAGATCACTCTTCCAAGGATAGGTCTCTTATTGTTTAGGTTACCCAGGCCTCAGTTTAGTCATAGAGAACCATGTTAGTAAATTCACATTTTTTGTCTTTGAATAAATCCCCAAATGGCTATTGATGAAGCACTCAAATATCTAAAGAAATCTGATGGTAGTGAAAATATTTTTTACTATATTCACAATAAATACTTAATAAATAATAGTTAATATAACAACAACAATAATAATTATCTATTTACTAATTGAAGTGGAGATTAAGAAATCATAAGATTAGAGACCTAGGAAAAGATATAAATTGAAGCCATCTTCTAAGCTGCACACTGGAAAGGAACGCTTTGGACATTCTAACCAGTTCTTCAGGTTGGGGCAGACCTTCCCTGGATCCACAGTTCTCTAGACGAATTGCTACAGACCTTAGCCATTGAGTATTCATTCCCAGAGGAGATCCAGTCGTGAGGCTCACTTAAATGCCCCAGAGTGGTTCCAACCCAGATGCCATAGGTCGTCTTAATTATCAGTGTTAGCTCTTGAGAGCACAGCCACAAAATAAAACCAAAGAGAGCACTTACTGTCCCTCCTGTCATTCCAGCCTTTCTCATGATCACCTTTTCAGGTTGCCGGTATCCTTGATGATCACCCCATTGTCTGACTATGTAGTGTTGGAACACTGGTCCAGATCCAGTATCTTGCCATTAATGGATTTTTTGCACCACCCGCAGACCTATCTGCTGTTTCTTAGGGCATGACTGAGACCAAATAAAACAAAAATTGTTGGAAGGGGACGACAGGCATAAGCATTTTTCTTCAAATCTCCCCAGGTGACGCATAGTCACTTTGAGAAACTGTACCTAAATTATCCAGCATCTCCAACTCTGAATAGTCTGGGCCAGAAATAGGAAGGACCATGGGAAAATGTGGGAACTCCTTCAGCCAATAGCCTTTAAGATATTGGCCTACTTTGGGCATGGTCCCATGTACTAAAAGTGCAAACGAAAAGCAGGAACAGCTCCTTTTTCTCCTGGACCCGGTCCCAATTCTCAGCACAGACAGAGAACTGCGGGTGGATACCCTTGCTGTAAATCAAACTTTGTTATACTCCATTCTGGGCTATTGTGGAACTCTTTGATACTACTCCAGGAGAAGATGAGTGACAAAGGCTACTGTTGTCTCAGGTCTGGGATGAAGGTCTCTGTCTGCTTCTTTAGCCTTTATCCTCTCATAGTGCAGGGATACAGAGGGCCAAGATACTACACAAGTACTGGCATGGATAAGAGGCGCTTGACTGCAGAGATGGCTCAGAGGTTGAGCGAGTACTTGTTCTTCCATAGGACTTGGGCTCAATTCCCAGCAGCTACATGGCAGCTCACAACTGTCTGTAACTCAAGCGCCAGTGGCTCGGACTCCCTCACACACACACGTACTTGCAGGTCAAACACCAATACTCCATAAAGAAAGAGGGGACTGAACTTGTTTAGTATCTAAAACTTTCAATAAACGCAGTGTTTAAACACCTAGGTTAGATTGTTCGTCTTAGTTATTTAATGTCCCATTTGCATCTTCCTTAGACTTCAAAGAAAGAGTCCGCAGTGTTTTCACACCTAGTAGCTCCAGTGCCACACCCTGTTCCCGCCTTATGCCCACAGTTGTCTTCACAGCTGTGTGTCACCCCTGACAACTCAGCTTTTCCTTTTGATCCTGAAGGAATCGGAATGGTAGGAGATACTTACAGAAGATGATGGTATCGGGAATATATTTTGCGCACTGTAATCTAGTAATCAGTGATATCTTATGTTCCGGGAACCCCCTCTGCACCTGCCCTAGAAAGTTCTAGTGTGGGAATCAGGGACAGAACATGAGCCTTTGGTCTTGATGATCATCATCACTGAGCATAGAAAGCATTATTCCCATCTCCATGGTAACCCAGGCCCATCCTTCCTGAAGACACAGTTGGTTCTTGTTGCCAGCCTTGAGCTTGGCTTTACACATACATCTCACCTCCACACACCAGGTTCAACTTCCAGCAGCTTTGAATACATATACACATGGTTTTAATGGGTGTAAATATTAGAACGGATGTTGTAATGCTGCCCTGTGTGTTCTTTTCTCTTTCACTAATAAATATAACAAAAAACACCAGGTTCATTTTATCTTAATCTTCTCATATTGAAAATTTTTATTTATGATCTCGGTTACTGAGATCTTGAATGAGCTTTTACTTATTGCCCCTAATCACTAATAAGTTCTGCATATTAAAATTCTGGACCATTCAACATTGCCGTCATGTTGAAATACATCTCTATATGTCAATATCGTCAGCTGAGTAAACATTAAGGCATAATTGAATTTTTCAGCAATGACATTTTAATTAAGAAGTGTTCTTGGGCTTTTAAGAGTTCAATACATTTATAAGAGTTTGCCCCCTCAGAATATTCTGGGAAAACATTATTGGGCCTTTACTGAAATAACTTGCTATTGTGTTCTAGTTGGGTGGGTAAATCTTTTCTTATAGTCAGTGGGCTATATAATTTTGATAGTAGCTAAAAATTATAACAAAAAAGGACTATGCAGCAAGGTACTTTACAAGACGGTTCTAGTTAGAATTTCTCATAAGTGAGCTGATGCGTATGTAACAAGAGCTAGTTCTGGCACCAGTCTGGGAAGAGAGCAGCATCACTTCGAAATGCGCTCTTGAACAAAGTCAGATATTTTTAGGAGAGTCGAATATGTAATTATCTTTAGTAGACAATGAAGACGCTGAATATGTTCTCGAAGGGATTAACTGTCCAGGGTGAGTTTTCAGTCTTGACAGTAAGAATCTCCCCTTCTGCCACCTCGGATTGTGAAGACAGAAGTCCACAAGCCTCGTTTGTTCCCACTGAAAGTCACCCTCTGAACTTGCCTGGTAGCTACTTGGTTTTGTAGCTGTGGGTCACTTCTGACGTCTCAGCCTTTCCTTTTGTTCATGAATCAATTGTTACTCAAGAAGATATTGATAGAAAAGGTCAGGAAATCAGCAGTCACTTATCGAGGACATATTCTTTCCAGTACCCTCTATTTGGAGCTGTAGAGGACGCTGAATTTATAAGACACATTCTCTTCCATGTAGAAATTGCAATGCTATTGGGACTATTTGTTGTAATAAACCTATAAAGGTCAGGCATATAAAAAAAGCAATTCAAGTCACATAAGTAATAGAAGCAAATTTGTCAATCTTTTTTTTCCCTGCTCGGATATGAATTTTCCTCTGATACTTGTGAAATTTTCCTCTTGTTCCATTTTCCCCCAAACTGGGAACTTGTAGATTGAAATGTAAAGTCTCAGTTCTGCCACCCCAGCATTCCCACTCTAAACTGTGAATTGCAACAATGATATTCAATTGCACAGGCAGACAACGTCATCTTGTACATTGCAGCAGAGGTGACCACTAGGAGCAATGATGGAGTCATGGTCACAGTAGTGTTAGTCTCAGTGTGGCACTCATCACAGAGCTAAGGTTGGTCTGCTGTGTAGGGTTTCGTCAGCCCTTCTGAATGCTGTTGGTTATAGCACACTTTTAAAGCCAAGTTCCTTCATTCCTTTTGATTATATAAACAACCCAATATATTTCCAATATAGTCCTTTCCTTATTACATTAATCAGTGTAGTTGGCAATCAGGATTCCTACTGGTAGAGAGATTGAACCTGGCAGTGGACAGCAAACCACAAAGCAAAACAATCAAGATCAGAGAAAGACAGTTCTAGTTCTCTGGTGTGATGGAAACGAAGGGCCCTGGAAATCCAGTCTGTCTAGATTAGGATGCTCATGGCATGTGGTGCAGAACAGCTACTCAAGCTATTTGCCTTCATCATCTGGAAGGAGGCTATATTGAAGGCAAGTTTTGGAAAAAATGAATTCCCTTAGAAGAAAAGGCATCTGAGGACTTTGTGCAGTAAATGAATGTGTTTGTGTTGTGATTTGGATTTATAATGTCCCCCACAGACCCATGTGTTTGAACATTTGCTCCCCAGCTGGTGGTGCTGTTTTGAGAGGCTATGGGGCTTTCGGGAAGCCAGGTCTAGTTGGTAGACATAGAATATCAGTGAGTATATTAAAGCCTACCTCTGATTCTGGGATTCAGATGTAGCTTTCTCTCTGAGTCCCCTCTACAGCCACAAGATGACCAGCTGTAGGCTCCCATTTCCACAGGCCAGGCTTGTTCAGTCACCATGCGTTTCCTGCCATGGCAAACTGTATCCCCTGTCCCTAATGGTTGATAAACCTCTCCTCTCTTCAGTTGCTTCTGTCAGGTCATAGCCAGGAGGAAAGTAACAGAGACCGTTTGCTTGTTTGGCATCAGCAGTAGCAACTGAAGAATTTCTCCTTGTCCAAATCTCTCTTGTCTTATGCTGATTCTGTGGGACATTATAAAAATAAATTACTATGTACCCAGCCTCATGATCAACAACTCTAAGTTGTCCTCTATAAAGAGAGGTACCATTGCCCACATCCCTACATGATACTCAGTGTCATGTTCCACGTGTTGTAGGGACTAACCTAACTGGGGTGACAAGGGAATGAAGAAATGAAAGACATCCAGACACACATAGAAAAAGCTGGGGTTGGGTGGTCTGTTTTTTCAGTAGAGAAGCTGCAGTCCCCTGGAATCTCCGAGTGTTTATGCTGTACACTTGAACAGGGAGGGAGGGTTACTGCTCCCAGCTGGACAGTGGGACAGGTGTAGTTAATCTCAGGTAGGAACAGTCACTGTAAGAGAGATGTCTTCAAGCTGTAAACATCTGTAGGCAGGAAGCTACAGAGGACATTACGCAGATACTGTCAACATTGGTTTGCCGGTCTTAGAAAGATGTTGCTATCCACCTGAGTCTTACTAATTTTGGAAGGTTTTGCCCATGGCGTGATGCATTACAGTCCTTGACATGCTCAGGTCAAACGAAATACATTCTTAGGACTTCACTTTCTCCCTGCATCTCTGCCTCATGGTCAGTTTTAAGCTGCTCTTCTATAGAGATTCGTACAGCTGGACACATTCGCACAGGATACACGCAGCCCCATGCTACCCTTCTAGATGGGAAAAATGGAAGCATCCATACATGATGTACCCAGCCTCGTTCTCAACGAGTGGCCTTGTGGAGGGAACTAGTTCTAACAAGCCTCACGCTCGAAAATGACAAATCCCCTTCTAGAGGGCTACACCTGGACACATCCATTCGTGCAGTTCAATCAGAAGATTTGTAGGTGTAGAACAAGACACACTTTGAAGTCCATCTTAAAAACTACACTGGAAATAAACATTTTAATGAGCAAGACCAGTTCTTCAAGTCTGGGGCTGCCTTCCCTGGATCCATAGTAATCAATAGGAATTGCTATAGATCTTACCCAATTGACTATTCGTCCTCACTGAAGATCTAGCTCAAAAGCTCATTAAAATGTCCTAGAATGCTCCAAAGCAGATGTAAACAGTCATTTTAACTATCTGTGAATCAAACACACACATTTATAAACAACCTTGCTCTAAGACATTCAGATCAAAATTTATGACCATGGTAATATTTGTTTTTGTATTTTCTGTCCTACAGTTTCTCCTTTTATTTCTCTACTGTGTATGAGGTACGAGACACCAAATTGTTTTTCCTACTCTCAGTCAACACAGTGCAGTATTCTGCCACCAAATCTGTGCCTCCCTTTTCTTACCAACAAGAAATGAGGTATTATCTATCCCAAAAGAGCATCAGATCAGTGGTATGAAGGCACTGCCCCACAATACTGTCCTCACTTAAGAGAGAGGCCAACTGTAAGTCCCAGACTGAGACTTGCAAATCTGAGTAGCTGCATATGAGGGTCCCTGTGACTGCCATCTTGAATCTGATAATTTATGGTGGCCTAGGAGACTCAGAGACTCACTTTAATGAAAATGGTGTGAAAATCACAGATAAACAATCAGGAGAAGCACGTGACACAAAGTACGGATGGTTCTGAGCTTCCGTTCCAGTTGGTTTGAAATGCATCACCCTCATGGGGTGTGAATGTGTTCAGTATCCCAGAACAGGTATTTTATACTTTACTGACATGAAGAAATGTCAAGTTTTTACTATAACACTGAAATTCACTGGTGTGTGCAAAATTCTACCTTGATTGGGATGTCCAGAGTAAACTGTATGTTCTGTAATTTATCCCTCTCTGTGACCCAGACAGCAAAAGAAACAATAGCCTAGAAATGAGAGTCCTAATAGATCAGCACATGCAAATCAGCTGAAATGGTTCTGAACAGAAGATTTGCCCTCAATCATTAATGGCCATCCAAGATGGCATCTATGCAATTACGAAAATATCTCATTTCCTCGGGAAACCAATCCAAGAAGTAAAGTAATCAATTAATCGATTGAGAGAAAAGGTCACCTCCTTACCTAAGTCAGTCAAAGGGATTATTGGGACTATTATTCTAGTTAGGCCTAAGTCAACAACAACAACAAAAGGAGATGAAGAGAGTCCTAAACATTTCTCATGATATTTCTTGTATTGTTTGCCTCTTTCTACTTGACTGCTGGGTACTTTAAGATAGTGAACAGTCTTTATCTTGAGTGATGATCAGACAATACATTAAATAGAGCAGGTCTGTGGCACTAGACTAAAAATGGCCTATAATCTCATCCCTTGGGAGGTTGAGGCAGGAGGATAGCTGCAGGTGTGACGCTTGAGCTGTGCAAACCAGCCTGGACCATAACTTAAGGCTCTATAGCAAAGAGAAATGAATAGCGATGGAGGATTGGGGGGGGTGTAAATGGTAGAGCAAGCACTAGTGTAGAAGTGCCTAGCACGTGTGAGCCCTAGATCCCATCTGCAGCACTGCAGACAAACACACACAAAGAGGGATATCCTGAGGCTTGACGTAGTTCCTCTGGAAGCTGAGGCCACCTGGAAGAGAATAGTGAGACTCTGGAAAGAGATGCCTCATCTGTGGCTTTAAGAGTGCACATTCACTGAAGAACCCATCCAGCCTTCCACCTACAGAAGTGGGAGGGACTGAAAAATCCATCCCTATTTGTTTGTCTTTCACCAGTGTTTCCCACAGTCGGTTCAAGGGAAAATCACCTTCCTTTATGTTTTGTTAATCAACGGACCTTAGGAAAAAATGACCCCAGCTTGCCTCACAGCCCATCTTCAGACCATGCCATTCGAAGGCCCACTTGGATAGCTGAACACCCTCTGACGTAAGCGGAATCCAGTTGTATTCTAGATCAGCATACCTAGAAGCTAGTCTTTGGCCACTACTAACTGAGCAATTCCTTAGTGACTAAGATAGCTAGGAAGTGTCAGACTTTGACACATGCACCCTGATGGACAGAGCTTGGGCTTCTTGCTTCTTCTTCTTCTTCTTCTTCTTCTTCTTCTTCTTCTTCTTCTTCTTCTTCTTCTTCTTCTTCTTCTTCTTCTTCTTCCTCTTCCTCTTCCTCTTCCTCTTCCTCTTCTTCTTCTTCTTCTTCTTCTTCTTCGTTATTTTTTAAATTGAAGAATAGCATGTACCTAATATGATCATGGGACAGTTTGGGAAACATGACATCATCCATATCCAGACGTGCTTTTTCTAACTTATTTTGAGGCCTTGATTCTCTAAGGTAATAGCAATATGCTGATGTAAGTAATTATTATTGTGCTGTGACTTCTGCCTTTGCCTTTCCATTTCTGCGCATGTGTATGTGTTTTTGGGTGTATGCATGCATATGGAGATAAGAAGTCAACCTCAGGTGCCCTCTCACCTGTCTTTTAAGGGTCTATCACTACTCTGGAGCTTTCCAAATAGACTAGATTGACTGGCTGAATGTTCACATAGGCCTTATCTACTCCATCGAGGCCACACCTCCTTATCCTTCTCAAATAGTTCCTCTTCCTGATGGCTAAGCATTCAAATATATGAGCACCAGGGATCTTCCTGTCTCTAACTCACCAGCACTGAAATTATGTTTATTTATTGTACCCAGTTCCCTTTACATGGAATCAGGAGATCAAATTTAGGGCCTCATCCTGTGAGGCAAACTCTTTATTGGTTGAGTTATCACCTCAGGTTCCTGTTTTGTAGCTTCCGAAATAAAATCAAAGCACATACCATGCACACTTTTGTGTCTGATGTGTGTGTAACATTACATTGATGAAAGTGATTAATATTTACCATGCAGGCTATTCTCCTTGCTGTTCAATTTGACTGTATAATATGTGGCCATCCCATAGCTTGTTTTTTCTGGTTGGACTTTTGAGTCATTTCTACTTTGGAGCTCTAAGTCTGTGGACAATTGTCTTCTGCATATGTACCAAGGAGTGAAATTGCATTATCCTATGATCTGTGCGTGCTCAATAGGAGACAAGTCTCCTATGATCCCATCAAAACCTATGGGACTTCCCCTTCCCCTCAGCCTTGTTAGCATTGCTGTTGGCTGTCTATTTGGCAACTACTGTGCATGTATAGTTTTATCACATGGTAGTTTTTAGGAATATTTCTCTTACAAGTAGGAACTATCAGACCTTTTCATGTGCTCATTTGCAATTCAGTGTCCTGTGCTATTAAAAGTCTCTTTAGGTCTTCTGATTTTTTTCCCCCAGTTGACAACTTTTTAACATTATTATTATTATGATGATGATTATGATTATGATTATTATTTTCATAGTCTGTGATTCATTGCCAAATATATTTGCTGTGAATAAATTGTGCCACTTTTTATTTGGGTATTTATTGTCTTAAGGTCTTATAACCTTTTAATTTTTAAATGTATTTTTTCCTCTGTTTACTTTGGCCCTTTAGGTTCTGCTTCTAAATTTTTGCCACTGCCAAGGTCACAGAAATGTCCCCTTGTGTTTTCCTCTGAGAGCTTGATGGTTTCTTTCACATGTATATCTGTAATCCATCTGGAACCATTTTTGGTGTGTGCTATGACATGGGGGTTCAGACGTACTTTCGAGTCCATATGGAGAACAAATTGCCCTAGCATTGTTTACTGAAAACACCATCTTTTCTATTGCATTCTAGAACATGATAGTAATTTTGATTTGTAAGCCCCGTGCTGCAACCATCACTCACTCTGCCTAGTACTAATGTTGCCTGACCCCAGGAGCTCAGGATCTCATTTCGAAGGAATTACAGATTCCCAGCTTTGTCATTGCCTTTAAAAGTACTTTTTATTTCCATGTGTAGTTTAGAGTTTCAATTTTTATTCACATCATATGCACCTAAAGATTAATTTTGGAAAATTAATATCTTTGTGTTTTTGAGTTCCCCAAACTCTTCTAGTTAAGCTCTGTATTGTTTTCTCACTAATGTTTTGTTTTTGTGTTGTAAATGTTTTAAACACATATGTTCATTTCTGTGCATAGGGTCATTGCTCTTAATTACTTGTTTGTAAGGCCCAAATAAGTTCAGTGTTTTAGAGTTTTATACATTATTTTAAACCTCAATTATCATTATTTATTATTTTGTGTGTGTGTATGTGTATGTATGTTTGTGTTCAGAAGAAATACTGCAGGATTCATCACCTTTATCCATTGAACCATCTCACTGGCTCAAGCCTGGAGCTCATAATGTGATGTAGTTATTAATAATAGCTTCAGTTTTCATAAAAATCAATTGTCTTGTATTTTTTATAAGTTTTAAAAGAATATTTAAAACTTCAACTAGATTGTAAAGACTTTGATCTCTCTTCAAGACCCTGGAGATGGACGTGAAGGGTTGCTGGGCCTCTTTGTCCCTCTTGCCAATGTGACCCCACTGGCTCCATCTCCCATGCCTGCTTTCCACTCTTAATTTGGCTCTGTTTATTGACTTATTAAAGATGGATAGCCAGACCTGACCTAGAACATGGATTATGACCTCCCCAAGTTCAATAATAAAATGGTGACCACTATTTGGGGGGCTTCTGCCAGTCTTAGTAAGATGCACCAGAGTAGAAAAGAAAGGCAGAAATCCCCAACCACAGCCTAACCATTTCATTCCGTCAGCATTTCTCCTCTTCCCACTTCAGTAGCCGCAACACTTTCCACCTCTACATGGTGAAACAGAGAGGGAATTTGGAAGTTATTTTAACTCCAGAAACCTGACCTTGAAACAAAGCTGATGGTGAAGGAGACCTGACAAACTGAAAAGCCTGAACTTTTAAGACACTAGGCTTTTACCCAACGAGCTAGAGGAATGGACTGTGGAAATGCCTAACCAAGAGCCACTTTTTCTCATGACTCAGTCGCTTAAATTAGGCACAAGGGTTGTATAATCACTAACTCATGGGCTCAAAATCAGACCAACTAGGACAAATCTACTCCTGGCATTCTGGAACAACACAAAATGAACCATGAGGTGGTTCATCAACAATGTCTTCAGAGAGTGTCATTTGGAGATATGGAGGGGGAGGATGTCAGACCAGAAATAAAGTCACGCTGGGAGTGATAATGCTTGTCTGTAATCCAATCCCTTGGGAAGCTGAAACAGGTGGATTGTAATTTTGAGGCCAGCCCGGACAGCATGACGAGACCCTGTCTCACACCCACATGATGGTATTGCTTGTGCCAGTTCTTACAACAGTAGCTAAAAGTCATGAGGTTATGAAGACTGACTTTTATTCACAGTTATTGGACATTAATGTGTCCTAACCTTCATCCCTCCTGGAATTCTGTTTATCATATTTGTTTTGGACATGACTGGGGTGTTAAAACAGAAAGTGGGAGTTGTAACAGGCCTGTAAGAAGTGAAGACATTCTAAAGAGATACTTTGCCTCTCAACCCACCAGGCTATTCACATATTGGATCCCAAAGGAATGAGAGTTTCCCCAAGAATCTCATGCTGGGAGGAGGAAAAGATGCCAGCTGGGGTGTGAGCTTGTCTGAAAGAGATTTCACAGGTTTCTAACAACTGGTCAGCTATCAGATGGGGCTAAAGTGCAGATTCCGATGGTTCCACCATGGACAGAGCCACACCTGGCTGGGCGGGGGTGCACATTCTTGGTGCCCTATCGAAGCTTTCATCTCCTCCTAGGGCTCCTCTTCGGCCCTTTTCCTAACATGGCTATAATAAATCAACCTCATGTTTCTACTTTCCACTATTAAAAAAAATCTAAAAATCCAAATTAGGATCTGGAACAATAACTTGGCAGGGATGAGCATTGACTGTTCTTTCAGAGAACCTGCGTTTGATTGCCAGCACCCACACGGCGACTCATAACTGTACATAACTCCAGTTCCAGGGCTTCCAGTGCCCTCTCCTGGCCTCCATGGGTTCCAAGAATGTAGGTGATTGTTACACAGACACACATGCAAGCCAAACACCCACATACATAAAGTAGGATAGTAAAATAAAAATGCATAAATAAAGTTGAATCCAAATTTTTGGATTACTGATAGGCCCCTGATATATTCCTGACTGCTTAATATTACTTTTAATATTGATATTGACTACTTTAGATTTTTATCCATTTTGGTAGAGTTTATAATTTATTCTTTTAAATGCCATTGTTATTTTTTATTTTATGTGTGTGTATATGCATGTGATGTATATGCATGGACATGTTTATAATAGCCATGTCGATGGACAACTTGGTGGGAGTTTTCTCTCCTTCCATCTTTACATGTTTCCTAGATATTAAACTAGGGTTCCTTGGTTTGCACACCAAGCACCTTTACCCAGTGAACCCCAGTCCTTTTTCCTTTCTAAGTGGATGCTTTATTCAACCTGCTCATTTACTTGATCTCACTGAAGAATGCCTTCCAGCAGAATCATCTAAAATAATGTTTGACCTGACCATGTAGATCTAAACAAGTAAACACAGAAAACTGACGCTCACACGCCTGTTGGCAACTGTTAGAGTACTATATTGTCTTCCAGGTTCTAGTCACTATGGGGGTCAAAAGTTAGCAAGTCTCTGTCACAGGTAGGTAGCACCCTAAAATCCTCCATGGCCCCTAAGAATCATTTAGTTATGAAGTTGTTATTCTTCAAGGTCCCTAAAAGATGTATACTGTCTTTACCAAAGTTAGTACGTGCAACCGATTAGGAAGTAAAATAAATATTACATGTCTAAATCCTGGCATTGGAGAGGTTAAAGCAGAAGAATTATTAGCCTAATTTGAAGTTAGCCTGAATCACTAACAAAACCCTTACCATTTACCATTACCCCTGGCAAAAAAGAATGTCCAATGTTTACTAAGACATATGTATCATTCCCTCATCTTACTGAATCTACAGGAAGTTCACTGCTGGATGACAGAGAAGAGAAGAGAAGGGGAGGGGAGGG
>JAQHUG010000154.1:4300127-4327004 GCA_028555095.1 Dicrostonyx torquatus | reverse complement strand
GAGGAACTGAATTAAAGGGTTACAGCATCAGGAAGGTTGAGAACCATTTTCCTAACTAATCTTCAGTTTTATTTTTTATTTTTTGAAGACCACACAGACCCTTTCTAACTCATGACCTCCTTCCCGTCATCACATACATGCACACGTGGATAGCTTAGACCAGTGCTTCTCAACCTACCTGATGCCATGACCCTGTAATACACTGCCTCTGTTGTAGTGACTCCCAGCCACAAAATTATTTTGTTGTTACTTCGTAAATATAATTTTCTGTCATTATGAATCATAATGTAAATATCTGTGTTTTCTGATGGTCTTAGGCGACCCCTGTGAAAGGGTCATTCAACCCACAGGGTGAGATTTGCTGAACATAGAGACTTAAAATGTGTTCCCTTTTCAGTGCATCTGTCCTTTCTGATGTGTTGGTGTTCTTAATGCCTACTTGTAGCAACTTTTGAAAGTTCCCTTTACTTTTTAAGGACCCGAAGACTGTGGTTATAGCACAAGAGCCATAGGTCATCTTCAGGCAGCAAATGAAGTGTCATAGAAACATAATTTATTGCTTGGGCACCGGGCAAATATACCATGTTGGATTTTTTTAATGACCTTAAATCAAAATCTTAAATTGTCGTTAGCTTGATGCTTTTCAAATTGTGTGATTATCTTTATCCTTATCTAGTATCCTTCATCAATAGTGGCCTTACAGATGTTGGACTGATTAATTTTGTACTGGGGGCAGGAGGGGGAGCTGTCCCAAGCATCACAGGATAATGACCATCACTACGGTCTCAGCTTATAGATGCCACTTGGACTCTTCTTCCTGAGGTACCCAGACCTTGACACATGTCCTTTGCTATCATGGAGCAGAGCCACTCCTCACAGAGAAGGGCTGCAGCGTTCCTCATTCTCCACCTTACAGAAATCAGTTACTCACTGTTCTACAGGAAAGTTCTCATCAGAGAGCCATGCCATTAGCATGAATTAAGTCTGATTCCTTCGTTCTTAGAAATTACCTGTCAAAGGTCTCGAGATCATTTAAGGACACCGATTTGAATAAGCCATGTACTTACCGGCTTAGTCTCACTAATACAGCCAAAACAGCTACCTCCCACTAATCCACAATCTCAAGGCTTGGCTCTAACACAGCTTGGACAGAAGCAGCTGTTGAAGCTTTGGCCCTGTGCTTGTAAGACGCCAGATAGAAAAGCCATTTATTCTTCCTGACTCCTGGCATGCTCTCTGACCCCATGGTTGAAGGCCTCTTAGCCTGTTACTAACTGGTGTTTCACAGGAGAATTAAATTTCAATTTGACGGGAACTGTTTTTAAATGCTGACTTCTGCAAGGATTCCTGGAAAGACTTCTGTCATTAATGACTTGTATTTTGTCCATCCATACTGGACTCTCCCCCAAGACACCCTGAGTGGGGTGGGATGGGGTACGCATTTCTCTTCCTGGAACAGTTCTTTATAATTTTCCTTTGAATGTCAGGAATGATATTTAAATACTCTTGTAAATATTTTTCTCTTTTACTTGGTCCATTTATCAAACATTTCTGGAACTTTTCATATGTATAATATGGTTGCTCTTACTGTCATATTTCTGTAAGTACTCAGTAAAATAAAAATATACTATTCATGTCTCATATTTTTCTATGTGTCTTAGAGAATAAGTCATCTCAAAGAATAAATATGAAAAGGTTCTTAGATTGTCACACATAATGAAACAGGCATAATGGGTTGAAGTAGATTATGGCTATAACTCCGAAGAATATTCTTGCTTTAATCATTATAGAAAGTAATTGGATGACTTTTCTAGTGTTACATAAAATCCCCCTCATTTCTCAAGTCAATGTGATTATTCAGGATCATAGTTAGGGTTCTATTGCTGTAATAAAACACCCTGACCAAAAACAAGTTGGGGAGGAAAGGGTTTACTTGACTTGTATTTCCACACTGTAGTTCTTCACCGAGGGAGGTTGGGAAAGCTCAAACAGGGTAAGAACCTGAAGGCAGGAGCTGATACAGAGGCCATGGAGGGGTGCTGCTTACTGGCTTGCTCCTCATGACTTGCTCAACCTGTTCTCTTAGAACCCATGACCACCAGCCCAGGGATGACCCACCCATAATAGCTGGGTCTTCCCCCATCATTCACTATGAAAATGCCTTACAGCTCAATCTTACGAAAGATATTTTCTCAATTGAGTTCCCTTCTTCAGGTGAATTTAATTGTATCAAGTTGACTTAATACTAGCCAGCACATTTAGTTATATTTTTTTTGTGTGTGTTTTTTAGAGAGTACTTCAGTCCAGATTATTTGTACAACAAATATAATCAGGGAAGTTAGTTACGTATCCTTCTTCCTGGTGGAAAATTCTGGAAATCTGATCAGGAGTAAGGAGAACAACACTTCCACATGTGTTTGTAGGCCTTTGGGAAGGTGTAAGAGCACCCTTTCCCTCTCCCTTTGAGAATATCATTTAGCTCTGCCATTCCTCTCCTCCTTGCCATGATGGGTAAGTTTGCTCACATGCCAACAGCACTTAAAAAGGCATAAAGCATGCTTTCGTTTTGGCCCCCAGAGAGCATTTGATGACTTAAGTTTCTTATATACCAGGCTTCTGTGTGTGTAGGCCACTGGCCTATTGGTCTCCAATTCAACCTTATTTTCACAGAGTTTAGATAACTCTTCCTGGCTGAAATCAACAGACTGTACCAGGAGCAGGGTGCTAAGCTCATCTGCACAGTCATCCAACTCATCCCCTATGACCAGATTCTAAACCGCTGTCTCCCT
The DNA here is from genome assembly GCA_028555095.1 of Dicrostonyx torquatus. Lineage (NCBI taxonomy): Eukaryota > Metazoa > Chordata > Mammalia > Rodentia > Cricetidae > Dicrostonyx > Dicrostonyx torquatus. The sequence goes on along the minus strand of JAQHUG010000154.1, from coordinate 4,324,215 downwards.
CTGGACTCAGCAGCTGTGGTCTTGCATGGTTGTTCATGGCCGCCATCTGCTGAATGAGGTAAGACTGGAGGAGGATGAGCACAGAAGCGAGGCTGGCTCACTATAGACCCACCATTACAATCTGTTAAGGATTGCGATTGCTTCTTGTATTGCCATTTTCAACTCTTGACCCATCCTGCTGTCCTTCCTACATATTTCTACCTACTGAACTAAAAGAATCTACTCAGGCAAGCAAATTATCATTCTTAATTTGCTCAGGATGCTCCCCCAAGACTTCCGTTTTCCACGAAAGGCACAGAAATCCTCTTTTAAGCATTCCTGGGGAGTATTATATGGCTTCCTCTTCCTGTTAGACCCATTTCTTCACTCACTAGAGTAGGTAACCAGATGTGCCTGTCACATGTGGATGGGGACAATTTGTAAGCAAGAGAGAAAAGGGAGACGAGAGCACAGAAAACAGTTCTCCTATTAACTTGCACACAAGCAGGTCTTGCCCAGATACCTTAAACGTCATGGTTTCCATTCTTAAAATCTCCAAGGCTGTTGTGGTTGACCATGAGGTCAGTGGAAGGGCTAATTGCAAGAGCAGCTGTCATCAGGCTGGCCACAGTGAGCCGAAGAGTCAAGTACAAAGACCTACTGACTTTCAAAGCATGCCTCCAAGCCCTTGCAGGAGTCACAGCAAAGCATTCAGGACTTTAGCGATGGGCAAATCACAAACATGTTGAGGTGTGATTTTCCTTCAACATGGGGGATGGGTACTTCTGGTGAAGTACTGCATCCTCTTAGACATGTCTAACATTAAAGCTCCTTACTACAAATTTTAGCCAGAACGCATATTTGTGCAAAATAAGTAAAATCAATGTGAAATACTTGAATCAAGGAGGCAATCCTACTGATGACAGTGATGCAGCTAAAGCTTCCTGTCACTACAAATGGCCTTAGCCGCAAAGAGCCATGGCTATTTTATAGCTGCATGGCTTATTCCCCATGTGTGCATAAATACTCTTGACTCTCACTCTTAAATCAGGTAGTGAGACATTGTTAGCTTTATCTATTGATTTTCCTCAAAATTATGCATTTGAAAATGAAGTAAAGAGAGCTCAGAAAAATGTTGCTATAGTGTGGCAAAGTAGAATGTGTGGTAGTTGTAACTATGAAACTATATATCTGCCTAGGCAATGCTATGAAGAAACAATATCCTGGGCTCTAGGGATACTGATTTTTTTTTTAAAAAAAATCTGAATTGTCTTCAATTTGATCAGCACTATTTCTCCTAAAACTGTTACATATCAGCTTTCAGAAATGTCAGCTCCCTCTTCTTTTAGGAGGATCTGGACAAAATGATCAGAAGAAAAACTGAAAACGCTCAGTTTCACAGATGAACAACATACATGCGCCTTGCTGACCAGCATTCATAGAGCAATATTTGCTGGCAAGTCCAGTTATTCTCTGCGCAGCCATGTTGCTGTGTCTGCAGAGTAAGTAGCATAAACATGGAACAGGGGCACACATGTTTGTGCATGTTTTCATGTTTTAACTTGCATAGGGTTATATGTCTCTTTAAGACAGTCAAATTCTCCCTCCTCCACTGACAAATAAAACCCTTGAAAAGAGCAGTCTTCCTGGTGGACAGATACCAGTTTATATGTATGTGTCACCGTTAGATTTAGTTGTCACCTTGACCCAAACCCAGAGTCACCCAGCAAGAAGATGCCGTAACTGAAGAATGGCTCAGATAACATTGGTCTGTGGCCTTATCTATGAGGCATCTGCTCAGTTGCTAATTGATGTGGAAGGGCCTGGTGCACTGTGGGTACTGCCATCCCTAGGCCGGTGAGGCATGGACTGTATAAGAAAGAGGACTGAGCAAGCAGAAGGAGCATGCTAGTATGCAGCATTCCTCCATGTTCTCTACTTCAGGTTCTTGCCTTAGCTTCCCTTGCTAATGGACTGTATCCTGGAAGAGGAAATAAGCCCTTTCCTTGACTTAGCTGGTTTTGGTTGTGGTGTTTGTTGGAGCAACAGAAGACAGCTTAACACAGAATGTCTTAGTCAATAAACACCTATGATTTCCCCACTGACAGCCTGGAGCCAGAAGGGAAGAGGGTCATTTTGTTCCACCAAAAATTTTCTACTGCTACATCCTCCAGCCCATAGATAGTGCTTTGTTCTAACTGTTTTAAAAAACGTCAACCCCCAGTTAATCTGTGAATTAAAACCAGGCGTCCATTCCCAGAACATATGGCTTAAAGACGATGTATGTAATTAGGGCCAGGTGGGAGAAGGAATCACACGTAGACTACCATCATCACTAACGCAGGTATTAGTGCTAATATTTGCTACTAGCGTCCACTTTATGATTCTGGTGTCCCCGTTTTGATTGTCTCTCTGAGTTCTTCATACGCATCTCTTTTCCCGATCTTTGGTAGTTAGCCACTCCTTCATGACTCTCTTCTGGGCAAGGTCTGTTGGTCTTTACACAACTCCCCAGGTGAGACCAACTAGCCTCTGGCCTCCTGATTGCGTATTTATGAGCACCGTCTATAGGGGAAACTATTGGCAACAGTCCTAAGAAGGCAAGAGCCAGTCCACAGAGCTAGCACATAGGACATTTTGCATTTTGACAGCAGTCCTTTGTAACCCATTGACTTAAACTTGACATCCTCTCCATTTCCCTGCTCTGTGAAGTTTCTTGCTCAGTATTGCCATCACCCAGTATGTTGTACAACTCTCTAGCGAAGGCATCTTTCCATATCCCTCTGACCAGGTGAGCTGCAGGCAGAGGTCACAGAGGCATGCAGTATGTGAGCAGGGATCATGAGTGTTCAAGTCATTGCCCTCAGTGGAATGATTACCCAGGGACCCGAAGAAGTCCCTGAAATTTAGAGAATGAATAAGAGAAAAGCAAGGAGTTCCTTGGGCCACTGACATGTGTTTCGCTTTCAATAATGTTGTGTCAAACATTAAGTCAATGCACTGCTCATGAATAGCAAGAATCCTAAAAGACTGTAGTATCTTTGGAGAGGCCAGAAAGTTGCCAGGGAACTAAGTCTGAGGTGTGGCCTTGGGTCATGATCCTGCAGGGAGGGCATATGTTCCTCTATTTTAAAAAAATGCAACAAAAACAAACCCAAAACCCCATCACTTTTAGTTTGATCTCTAAATTGCAAACTTTTGTTCCTCCTTAAAATAGTACTCCTTACTTCTAGCTATTGAGTGAAAATACACACACGTCATGAAGTGTGTGAAACATCACGTGCTACTATTCTGGAGCTAGACTGACTTTTGTGCATGTTTTATTATCTTTTCAAATCCATAGACCTTAATCTAAAGCCCTTCATGAAGAGTTCAGCTAATGGGCAAATATATATGATAATTAGTCTATGTACAGCAAATGAGCATGGCTCTAAAACATATACGCTTCCCAGGTTATTAGAGCCCACGGTGTCCACTATAACCTAATGCGTACTTATTTACACAGTAGGGTATTTGGTTAGTATTAGACATTTGTTTTACGTTTTATGACCTCAAAATGCCCAGCATGGAACCAACCCATCACAACTCCTTAACTTGCTTTTATATTTCAAATATTTATAGTAGGCTTTGCATGGGTGTTTATAACAGCAGGACGCTGAAGTAGAAAGAGTTCTGACAAACACGCTTGCGGAGGCAGTTGGGAAAATCCTTACAGTCTAAACATGGGCATCATATATCTTCCATCTTGGAAACGTGAAACTGGTTGGCTTTGTTCCCATCAAGGGCATAGCCTTTCCTGGCGGGAAGAGATTTACTGTGTTTCTCAGAAAAGTTCCTAACTGTGGTGAAAGAGTCAAAGGACTTGGCTGGGATTTGCCAGTGTGAAAACTGTGACGTGTCATGGTGGGTTGGGGCAGCCATAGACTTCTGTATAGACTGTGAAAGACAGACGGCACGGCTTCCGGAAATACAGTTTGATATTTCCCTGGATTCGGTCTGCTATAGACTTCCATTAATAGACCCAGTCTTATGCTTATTTCCATTTTTAAGTTTAAAATTTTATTTTAATTATGTGTATGCTTGTGTGTGATAAGGATTGCACATATGAGTGTGGGTGCCCATGGAGGCCAGAGGTGTGGGAGCCCCTGGAGCTGGAGTTACAGTGGTTGTGACCTCTGGACATGGTACTGAGAACTGGACTCACATCTTTCAGGAGAAGAGTAAATATTTGAAATGTTCTATTTCTTTCTTTCTTTCTTTCTTTCTTTCTTTCTTTCTTTCTTTCTTCCTTCCTTCCTTCCTTCCTTTCTTTCTTCCTCCTTCCTTTCTTCTATTCTTTTATTTTCTTTTTTTTGGTTTTTCTAGACATGGTTTCTCAGTGTAGCTTTGGAGCCTGTCCTGAAACTCATTCTGTAGACCAGGTTAGCTCCAAACTCAGAGTAAATGTTTTTAACTGCTGAGCTATCTCTCTAGCCTTGATAAGCCCAATCTTTCCTCTATTTATGGTATAATTCTTAAAATGCTTCATCATAGATCACCAAGATGACTTGCGTAGGTGTTTCAATGGGTTGATTTACTCAAATACTTTTTAAAAGTAATATAAGTACATGTATCCCAGGATACAGCAATTGCACTCTTGAGCGTTCACGTTAGGAAGGTGAAAACTTACACACACCCAAGAACTGGATGGCTTACAGTAGCTCTATCCATTACTGATCAAAGTTGTATAGGGGACCAATTGTCTGTCTACTACTGGACACACAAAGGTAGTTGGTTACAGCAATACATTGGGAAAGTATGTAACAAGATAGTGACACACACAAAAGTCTGAATGACTCTCAAAGACATCAAGCTGACATCCAGGCCTCTCTCTCTCTCATGATCTTTTATTTTCATATGCATTGGTGTTCTGCCATAGGTTCCAGGTTCACTGAAACTGGAGTTAAAGACAGGTGTGAGCTGCCATGGAGATTCCCAGTGAACTGAACCTGGGTCCTCTGGAAGAGCAATCAGTGTTCTGAACCGCTGAACCACCTCTCCAGTCAGTCCCATAGAGGCTGTTCTTAAAGGCTGCATTTACTCTCCACTTAGATGAGGCATTCTGGGTAAGAGTTGGCAGTGCCAGTGGAGGACAGCTGAGGCCGAACTGCTTTTGCAAAGGGTTGGATTAGGGGTGGGTTCGACCTCCAAAGGAAGAACACCGGGAGGACTTGGAATGATGTAATTGTTTTGTATCCTGTTGGTGGCGAATATTCCATATGCTTTGTCCAGCTGTTAAAAATCAATAGAACTATATGAAGAAAACTTTGATTTCCCTCCATATTAATTTAATAATTAAATTGAGCAATGCATAAATGAGTAACTAGCTGCAATGGGACATTAGTACTTTGTGGTCCATTAATTACCCAGGAAAGTTTCAAAGCAGAAGTATAATCATGAAGGTCTCAGGTTTAGCATTTTTAATGAGAATCTTTTTCTGTGAGATAACATGTTTTAAATGTGGAAACACTGAAGTGGCCTGAGCTCCCTGTACTTATCTGTGCGGTGATGAAGACAGTAGTCACAACAGAGAGCTGTAGTGCAGGTAAATGACAGTGTCAGTTGCCCAGCCACTGATGCCCTCAGTCACACTCCTAACAGACTGAGAGAGAGCTCACACTTACCTCTCCCTAGAAATTTTATCTAAGAAAACCTGATCTACATCACCCCCCACATACACACCCTCATTTCCTCCGCTGCCATCAGATGCAACTTGTTTGTGATGGCTTAGAAACTCAGGCGTCTAAGGAAATTTATTACCTCTTTTATTATACATATTGATGACCTCTGTCTGAAGAATATTGCAAACAGTTGTAAAATATTGTAGAAGCATGCACACACATGCACAAAGCAGCCCTGCCCTTAGGAAAACAGTGACTGTTTAGACATCTGACATTTTTGCTTCCCAAAGAACAGCATCCAGGTCTTTGTCCTTGACTTCCCTCCATCCCCTGGCAATCATTGCCCTAGCACTCTGATCTAATCTGTTCATTCAGTGATTGCATCTGGGCAGTGCCTGACTCTCAGATCTGTATTTACCATCTTGGCCTCTCTCCTGGGTTTCAAGATTGGATTTCTCACTCCTGTTGGAGTTAGATTATCTGAGGTGTGATCACTAAGGCATCTCCGGGAACTGGGCTCCTTTATTTTCCCTTGCAAAGCTTTCTTTCTTTCTTTCTTTCTTTCTTTCTTTCTTTCTTTCTTTCTTTCTTTCTTTCTTTCTTTCTTTCTTTCTGACTTCCCAGTTCTGTTACTGGTACCGCCTAATGTGTGTGGATGGAAATATAGCCCCAATTCTTATTGTAACCATCCTTTCCCATCACCTAGGACTATGAAGCAAGGCTTTGTCCTGTTACCGCTGATTAAAACTACAGACGTCATCTCGCCATAGGTCTCTTCGCCACTGTCCCTACGTGCACACAGCTCTCACTTTGATCCTGAAGGCAGTCCCTGTTTGATAAGTCCACAAAGTCTGTGATAATCATCCCCCGAAGGCCTCAGAACAACTTTGATTTTTCACTCTGTGCCTTTAGCCTAGCAGAGGCTTTTAAGTCGAGGTAACATTCTCAAGTCTGCAGCCACGTTGGTAGGGTTTGTTTTATTAGAGATCCCTTAAAATATAATGAGATGGCCTCTCTTCAGAATGGTCTACAGGTGCCTCATATTTCCTCAGTTCTGGCTCAAAAGCCTCCCCATGCCCCTGCCTGTCCGGAGTGATTTTAGACCCCTTTGAGCTGACATAGCACAATTGTTACTACTCGTTCAAAATGTGTTGCTTTCCAGCATTCATTACGAGTATTTATGGTCTGTTATTTCCAGAGAGAGCAAGATCTATGTCCAAGCCAAAGTGCTCAAGTGCACCCTAAATTACAGACTTCTTAATATAAATTTTCTGCCACCAGAAATTGAATCGGATCAGTATGATTTTATACAGATAAGCCTCATTATCATTCTCCGGCCACTTCCGATCCCATAGCTGCATCTGAGCCCTGTGGTTACCAGCAGCCACAGTAACCCAGCACAAATTTAACTGGCAGCTAACACCACTTGCTGATGCTTATCTTTAGGAAGATGTTGGGAGATGGCCCAGGACAGAGCTTCCATGGGAGATCACATCACTGACCTTAGCTGCTTCGCTGCCTTTTGATCGCCCAGGCTGTTGTGCTTGTCAGCTTTGAGCCCCCACAATGCAGAGCCAGTGATCCAATGATTTCAGGGCACGGCTCTTGAAACCAAAAACAGCCCCATTGTGGGAAAGAGTGTCATGATCCACGCGTGAAAGGGAGCCAGCAAAAGTCATGACAGTCAGGAGTTTCTGCATGTCCTGCGGACATTTCAGGATAATGTCATTACTTTAGGTCCTTGGTTCTGGGGTCCATCTCTTAGAAGCTGAGTCTTCTCTGATAGTAAGAGAAAACCTATCTTAAGATGTCTTTCCAAGTAAAGACTTGTACTGAGAAAAGTTAACTCTGGAGACAATGTATGGATTCTGTGGTTATTTGTATATCTAAAACAGGGTAGATGGTTTCCAAATATGCTTAACATCATTCTAATTTTCAATCACAGCCAAATTCCCACACATAAGGTTTGCCCTCCCCTCCTCATCTCCTAAATGGAAGTCCCATTGATTCTGAAAATTCAGGAGTTCAGTTTTATGCATATTTTGAGTCAGGGCCTGGGGTTATTAATTAATTCATTAACTTGCCAAATTGTAGAGAACCTGGAGGCTCCAGGAACACTCTGAAAGGCCCCTGCTTGTCTCAGTAGAGTGCCAAAATGTCAGCATTCCTACCACAAATCCAGTCACCACATACCAATGAACAGACCCGCTGGAACACTGAGAGTCATGCTTCATTTATGGCAGAGAGGTTAGAAATGGATCTAATATCCAGGGTCACTCTTCTCCCCTAAACCTTATGAGTACGCCTCTGCAGCACTGTGAGCCCAATGGTCCCAGGGAACTCAGAGAGGAAGAGGATGCATTGTGGTGCACTGGTAAGTAGAGGAGTTGATGGGGTGAGTCAAGAATTTTGTGCAGTAGATCCACACCCTGCCCACAGAGAGACTGGGGCCTGGCAGCCTCCTCCTTCTCACTCTTGCCCATGATCTGCACCCTAAGACTCTGTTGTCCGTGGGAGTCATTTCACCCTTCCTGAGGGAAGCAGAAAGATCACTGAGCTATTTTATGCTGTTTTTCTCTCTCCTAATGAATGCCACACACATGACTCTTGAATATGCGTGGTACTTCAATGAGTGATTAAGTCTTGCGTGGAGGAGATCCCTGGGGAGATGGAGTCAATAGATCTGGCTTAGAAACAATGCCTTCTAGCTTCTGGAGAGTTCGTACTTGAATCACAGAGTTCCTAGGTTTCTTGCAGCTCAGGCTGGCTGCTCCACCGTAGGCATTTCTGTCATGCTCCAACTGGTGAATCTTGCAGATGTCACTCGTCACATCTAGTGTCCTGAGTGCTATGGATCTAAACTTCCAAATGGCCGCTGTCTTCTGGGCCTTCCTCTCTGGGTGATGGAAAGCCAGCCATGTGATAAAAAAGGGGGGAGGGGTTGGGTTGGGGAGACATAACTCTGCTTCATTGAGCTTTAAAACGTTTCCACACTTCTTCTCTGTAGCACTTAGGTTCAAGGTCCCTTTACTCAACACCTGGCCCAAATGAGCCACACAGGGAGCACCTGAACTTGAGCTTGCCCCATCGGCACAGATGTTTTTCTTGGCCCTACGCCACCGGGAAAGCTTAATTCCTTTCAACAAGCCTTTATTGAGCAACTATAATGTGCTGAGTGCATATCCTATCATTAAACGCCGCCTGTCTAAGGCAGCATTTCGTTCACCTCAGTGGGGATTTCAGAAAATCTGCAAACTGTTCTCAGGATTACAAATGAACATCAAAGAAGCAGGGCTACAAGGCGTCATTTCCTGACAAAATATTAAAGGTGCTCTGTCACTTGACAGCCGACCCAGTCTGCTCAGGAGCCAAGGTCTTTTCCTTCGGACAGCAAGGAAACTCCCAGATATTTTCTACAAACAACCTTCCTTGGGATCACCAATGTGCTACCCTCTTGGGACAACTATTCAATACTTGAAACCACGAAGAGCAGGAAGTGAGTAGCCCAGCTTCAGAAACAGAGCTTGTGGGGTTGGAAGAGATGGGGAAGACACCACAGTAAAGCTGTTTCATCTTCCCGAGCACAAAGCTTTAGTCCCGCGTTACAGCATGTTGGTGGCGCATTACAGCGTGTTGGTGGTAATTCTAGCTTAAAAGGTTGTAGAGGAAAGAGCAGGAATGTAGGGTCGGATTTACGGGGGATAGGACTGTGCCTATGGCAAGCATCCCCAAATGGATGCGAGAAGAACAACCTTGGCCTTCTAAGATGAAAATAAAGGCAGTAATTTCAACTAATTCTGAACATAATGTGCACTTCTCTCTGCACAAAGGTAAAGTTTAAGAATGTGGACATGAGCTTTGGATGGAGACTCACTGGGTTCAATGCAGGGAATAAACTCCAACCTAGCTGAACCCACAGATGTGTCTGAAGCAGTTATTTTCCCTATGTCTTGCTGGGATGTGGAGTGGTGGTGTTAACTAAGGCGTGGACTACTATGAAGATTTAAAGATGGTAATGAACACAGGAACTTAATGCTGGCATATGCTAAGTGCTCAAGAAATGTTAATTACTACCATTTTTATGCAGATGTGCTAAGAAATTAATTTTAATAACAGACCTAGCCGGCTGGGAATCAGAGACCTTCTACTAGACTCTGCATCAGTTCAAACACTCTTGTTTCCAAGTCAGACCCTGGACCTTTATCAAAGAGTTAATGAAAAAGTTCATGTAGATTTTTAATCACTTCTAAATTTCTTAATGGCACCCATCTTTTTTCATCCTCTGTCTCTTCTTCCCTCCCTCTTCCTTTCCCTTCCTTCCTTTCTTCTTTTCTCTAAGATGTGACTTTCAATTTGGGGGGACATTTTTCTGAAGCTATCAACTTAATTAAAAGAAAGTTTGACATTTCCAAGGCAGAGAAGATGCTCCATGACATATGAGTACCTGCTTCACAAGCGTGACGACCTGAGTTTGGATCTCTAAGAAAGGTGCAGCAAGGATGCATCCTAGTGCTGTGGAAGGGGCGGGGGCCCTAAACAAGTGAGTCTCTGGAGCTCACTGGCAAGCTTGTCTCACTGAATTGATGAACTTCACGTTCAGTGAAAGACCCTATCTCAAAACATTAGGTGCAGAGCATTAGAGAAAGACATCCAGTATCTACCTCTGGCCTCCACAAGAGCCTGCACACACATGCACACATACCACACACACAGCTATGGGAATAAATGCATATGAATACACCCATACTCATGAGATAGACTGATGAGATGAGACAGATGATATATAGATAGGTAGACAAACAGATAGATAGATAGATGATAGGTGAATAGATAGACAGACTAGATAGATGGATAGATGAGTAGATAGATACAGATAGATAAGAGAAGATGAGATAGACAGGCAGATAGACAGATAGAAAGATACATAGAAAGATAGATAGATAGGTAGATAGATGATAGATAGATAGATGATAGGTGAATAGAGAGACTAGATAGATGGATAGATAGATGGGTAGATAGATAAATACAGATAAATAAGAGAAGATGAGATAGATAAATAGACAGACAGAATAGATAGAGATAGACAGATAATTCTAAATTTTACTAAGCTTGAGATTCTTATTCAGGTATTACCACATGAAGTCACAAAAGAATCTAATTCTCCTTTATATTCGAGAATTTTGTTGAAAGTAATATCCACCCACGCCCTACTTGGCAAAGTTAAACACCTACCCGGTAAAATGTTTCCCCATGAATGCGCTGTGTGGCTGTAGTTCTTCCTTTTCCTCGGGGACTACAGCTTCTTAGTTATTTATCTGCTACTAATGAACTTTAAACAAACACCTTCTTTGGTACCCTATCAGTAGCTACTATGTAGAAATTCACAGTGAATTAGTAAATAGCGTAGACCCAAACAACTCAGTTGTTGAAATGATTTCTTCTGTTTTTAAGAACCAAGAGGCACTGAATCCGGAGGAATAAAAGACCATAGCTATTTTTATAGTCTTTGTTCAGTCCCCCTTAATAGGCAAATAGCTGTATGTTGTTGTAATATATGAAATTATGCATTTAAAAGACTCAGAAACCAAATCTTTTAAGATTTCTATATGGGATATTTTAATATTTTTTAAAATTAACTCCTCTCGAACTTTCCCTTACGCATATGTGTCTTTAAAAAGCACTTGGCTCACAGCCTTGGCATGGGGAATGTTTGCATTAACTTTGTCACCTGAGATGAGAAGACATGGAGAACCGACTCTACCTAGTGAGTGCGAACATAATTTACAGGCTGCGAAGCACAAATGCCTGTCAGCCTGCTTCCTCCTTGGGCTTTTCGAAGTTAAAGCAAGGACTGCCTCTGCCCTCTTCATGCTCTGATTTTACTAGCCACAGCACACAATTTCCCTTTCTCATTCCTTTCAGAAGATTTAATAGAATTTAAGATAAGACTCCAGGCATCCAGATTTCAGAGCCAGAGCCAACTTCACCCAGGCCTGAGGACTGGGGTCTGTTCTCTGTCCTTGAGAGTTCAAGAAAGCTTACAGCCTGCCTCAAAGTCTCATCCGCGCATGCTCAGAGCACCACGAAATGTCCAGGGTCTGATACAAAGCAATCCATTCGGATGCCTGGCTGTGGATGTTCTTCCCATCAGTTTTTTTTTTTTCTTGTAGGTACACATGATGAAAATAGATTTCAAAGGATAAAGGAGGAGGTAGACCTCTCCAAGAAAAGGAAATCCACTTTCCCCCTTGGATGTTCAGAGAGAATTTGATTAGTTCAGCTAGCCTGCTGAGCAAAGACTGCTTGACCCTGCACTTCCTTCCCAGAGACTGACTCCGCAGGAGTTGTAAATGCTGGCCTAGTTTGATCAATGGGCATTTGATAACCATCTATTCCGTGTGAAGAGCAAGAGGGACTGTAGGAAAAGAAACCAATGCAAACACTCAGAAGTGCCTTCCCGAGCACAAATAGCATAAGGACATCGACTGGACACAGCTTGCTCAGCTTTGTGTCACTTGAACAGTTCCTGCTACCTGAGATAGTAGATCCTCTGTGGCAAGATTTATTGGACAACTGAACCATTGAATTGATATAAGAAGGCAAGATATAAGAGAAATAAAAATCAATGGCCATGGAAGAGACAATGAAAAGATCACTCTTGGTCAAATGGAGGCCACCAGGACATCCTGGCTATTGGGAGCTACTTTGAAGATAAACTTTAAAAATAGAGATGAGGTGTTTGGACAAATGGGAAGATGCAATAAAGTTGTAGATTTAAAAGAAAGATATCATTTAAAATAATTAGAGAATGAAGTCACTGCTAGTGACAAGATTGGGAGGGGCCTGTGATCTTGGCTGCAGTCTTTGACTAAAGTGGTGACAGAATTTTACTAAATTGAATATTTATTTTTAAAATGGCAATTGATCCAGTAAAGACAAAGCACAGGGAAAAATGAGAGACACTTTCATAACCCAATTTGGAAATGTGAAGGTCTTGAAATAAGCATAAAATTTGGCAGTGTAATTTACACATAATACAATTTTCAAGGCAAGTTATGGGCCTAGGAATTATGAAACTAGGAAACAATAAACCTCAATGTCAAGAACTCCAGTATTCTTGTTTAGTAAGAGTGTTCCACAGAGTTCTCGTGTAGAAACCTCAGGCAGTGGGGGGGTCCTTACTACTATTTCCTCCTTAGATGATGAATTCTAGGATGTTTAAGAACATTCCCAAAGAAATAGTTGGTAAAATTTGGAAATTGTATTTAACTTTGTTTGCTTAAATATCATGTGAGCTTGTTGCTCAGACGATGATGTAAGTAGATGACAGTCGGGACATGGGGAAACTTGTGAGGATAGCGTGGAGAACAGTTACTTACCTATAAGTAAGTATATCCAAGGATACAGAATAGATTTTTGCTCTTGATTTCTAGATATCTTGATATCTAGATAGGAAAGTAGGTAGATAGATGATAGATAGATGATAGATTGGTAGATGATAGATAGATAGATAGATAGATAGATAGATAGATAGATAGATAGATAGATGGATGGATGGATGGATGGATGGATGGATGGATGGATGGATAGATAGATAGATAGATAGATAGATAGATAGATAGATAGATAGATAGACATTTGTACGTCTTCTGAAAAGTATGAAAGTTGTCCCTCTGAGTATGGTTTAAACTTTTCAGGAAAAAGGCATAAGGCTTAAGTAGATAGCTTGAGAGAAACTGTGTATGGATCCTTCAGTCACGGAGCAAAATAGGAACCGAATCAAACTAATAAGATAAGGAAGAGGTGAAACAAGCAAGGATCTGGTCTTCATTCGAAGAACCTTATGTTTCACAATGTCAGGTGCTCCTGGACATCAACTCCAGCTGAAGCTCAAGTGGGGGCTGTCCGTGTGTCATTGATGCAGTTTGTGACTGCTGTTTCATGGAATGGTAGAAAAGAACCTGAGTTTCAGAAAACGGGAATCATGAAATAGAAATAGGCAGTGGATACAGAGAGTGTGAGAGAGTCGGCTTAGAGATTGTAGCTCTCCAATTCTTGTTACTGACATCAAATGTTCTAAGTGTTCTCTCTCTCTCTCTCTTTCTCTCTCTCTCTCTCCACCCTCCTTGGCTGATACAGCACTGTGAGTAGTGGGCATTTGGGACTGCAAAAACATCTGGATGTTTTGGAGCTCCAAATACCAAGCCAAATCTTTAAGGGGAATCTCAGTTTTTTGCCATTTTTTTAAAATTGTGGTTATTTTTTTTTACTCATATTAAACATATTTTGAGACTTGGTGGCCAACATTTTTACACAGAAAGGAATTTAATTATTGACATGCATGGAGGAGGTGTAGAATTGGGTTCTGAACATCAGCCAATGAAATTAGTCATTTTGAAGGGTAACTAAGGGTATTCTTGGCCCCAGGGTTGCAAAAGTAGTTGTGTGTGCAAACGGGTTGCTGAACTCATTTTGGATTCATGGAGTAGAATAATAACAACAATAGCTCTTGTGAACATTTATTGAATTCAAACTATGAATCATGCAATCAAAGTTATTTATATTGTTTAATCTACAAGCTAACTTTCTATGTTAGGAACTTTGATTGAAATGTTATTAAGGGGAAAAAATCTAGCTAAGAGAATTTAAGCAACTTACACAAAGTCACAGAGATCAAGTGCAGCAAAGCTGAGATCTGAATCACAGATCCAGTCTGGTTGACCCTTAGCCCCTGTCCTTTATGCTGTGCCTTCAAAGAAGATATACAAAGCCTGTGCTCCCCAAAAGGAGAAGATGGAAGTCACACAGGAGGAAGTATATTTCTCCCTTTCTTCTTTTGAGACCCTACCCAGAGCCCAGAGAGTCACGTGCCCATGGGACAGTCTGTATTCTCGTTACCTTTCAAGGTCACCTTCTCTTGTCTTCCTTCGCATCTTACCCTCGATGAGAGTAGTATAAGGGTCTACCATGCAGCTATCCAGGAGTGTGCTCTTGTGAACCGTCGTGGGAGATACATAAGCTGTTTTATGTTCTCCGCAGGAAAGAACACCATTGAACCCCGTGGTGATTCAGGGACACATGGAAGACTGGTAAAGGGATTCAAGGAGGTGGAGAGAATCCTTGTAAACAAGCAGGGATACATATGAGGTCCCAGGATGCAATTAAACATGAATAGCTCCTTTGGAATTGACACAGGATTACAAACCTAAACACTAAGAATGTCAGGTTCACATTATACTTCTGGTTGCAGATATGACAGGATCCAATTGGTGTGTTGCTAAAATGATACCACTTGTGTATCCCTCCTTGTTTACAAGGATTCGTCTTCTAAAGACAGAGCTATCACAATACTTCAGCAATTTTAAGTATTGATTTGGGAGTAACCACTAAGAGTTTATTGTGCTCTTTGTTTCATTCAGTCAGAACAAAATTCTCAAAGTAAGAAATCGATTTAATAAAAACTAAAAGAGCATGAAGAAATATATATGTCCATAACTTTCTGTGATTATAATGCATTATATATATATACATAGTGTTCAAGTTGCCTAATAAAATTATATTTGCTAAGAATTTTAACATATGCCTATCCATAACCAATACCATTAATGTGAGACCATAGGTGAAAAACACCGCCTCTTTGTAAGTCCTTTATTCTGAGTTGAAACTTCAGAAGCAACTAGATACTGAGAAAATTGTATTTAAAGAATATTTCGAGAGTTAGAGACGTTATACCTTACATGTATATCAGAAAGACAGTCTTACCCCCAACTAAAGCTATCTTGCCCATCTGCAATACAATTTCCGTTTTCCCAGGCCAAGCTCACAGACCAAAGCATTCAGTGGTTGTATGAATTCAACAGCCTCATGACCTGAAAGGGGCAGGATGCTTGAGCAATCACCCTGGAATCAACTCATCTTCATATGTCAAAGACTTCTCATTGAGAAGTGCTCCAAATGCTTGGAACTATTTTAAGATCAGTTTTCTTCTGGAAGTTTAAATGTAAACTTCAAACAAATGCTTTCGGGATAATTTTGAACTGCTTTTAACTAACTTAAAGTTCACCTCATGTTCAGACTCAAGCTAAAATGAATTTCTTTCTCTTCTGTAACTTTTTCACACTTTTGAAGAGCTCCCCTCTTCATAACTCTATTTTTTCCAGTTCTTCCTCTGATATCATTTGGTAGGTTTGCTCAAGTAAAGTCACATAGGTGATGGATTGAATTTTTCATTTCTTTCTATTCTAAGAAATCTTTGAGTTGCTTTATAAAGAGAAGATATTCTGTAGTAAACTAGCATGAAAATAGTGTGGAGCCGAGATTTGTTCTATTATTCTGCCTTATATCCTATTTTAAGATGGGTCAGGCTAATCATTCTTTATTTGGCCTGGGTGATCCTTGGTCTTTCCAGAATATTCCACTGGTACTGACAGTGTTACAGTAAGAGTATCTTCTATGACTTTCAAGGGAAGAGTTATCTATCTAACAGGATAATCTAAAATTGTTGATCCCATCATAAAATATTTCCTAATTTGTTTATTGTAGGAACTATATAATAAATCAAGTATGGTAGTGCATACCTGTAACACTATCACTTGGAGACTGAGGCAGGAAGATCATGGTTATAGACCAGGTAAAAGGGCTGATGTTTCAAAATGAAAATCAGAGGCTCTTCCCCCACCACCCCCACATATACTTTGGTAAAGCCACACAAAACACACAAAGGGTATATCAGTCAGGAGGGAGGGAGGCTATATGTCTTTAAGAGGCCCAAAGGAAGTGGCAGTCTGGCCAGTTGATAACTGTGTACCACCTCAGCCTTCAGTGTGTATTTAGGACAGGCCAGAGATGCAGCATAAGTGAGATTTCCCTTAGGAAAAGCATTGCTCCAGGACACATGTGTTGTTCTGTTTCACGGTTCCAGGGACACTCTGCTTTTTCTCTACCACCTATCTTCCCGTTTGTTAGCATTTCTCTTCTCCCTCCACTCTCTACCCTCTCATTTACTATCCAATATGAACATCAAAATAGTCTAGAAATTCTGGACTTTCATGAGAAGTTAGGTTTCCAATTCGTAATTTCTGATCAAATATAACTTCAGAAACATCTGTCCCAAATACACTTTACACAGTGAGCAATTAATAAATTGACCGGAGATTTTAATTCTTTTTGGTGTGTGTGTGTGTGTGTGTGTGTGTGTGTTTGTTTTGGTGGGGAAGAGGTCAGTGCCCAGAAGGTAACTTTGAGGAGCCCTTTCTCTTTTAGCTTTTCCTAGTTTCCTCAGTCACTAGATTTCTATAGCAAAACCCTTTTATCCACTGAGACATCTCACTGGAAACAAAGAACCTGCTTTGGGAAGGAGAGAAAGGGAAGAAAATGGTACCAGGGAGAATTTCCTGGCTGTAGCCTGTCAGAGTCCAGACTTGTATTGTGACTTTGTCCCCACACGTCTGTTCCATACTGGTGCATGAGAATTATCTGTATTTTGTCAATCATGTTTTAAATAAACGCTGATTGGCCAGGCAGGAAGTATAGGTGGGAAAGCCAGACAGGAAGTAGAGGTGGCTCAAGGAGAAAAGGAGAAATTGGGAAGCAGGAAGTTTCCCTGGCATTCCTGTGCAGACCACCAAGGAGGCAGCAATGTAAGCTGCCCAGCTGAGAAAAGGTACCGAGCCATATGGCTAACATAGATGGGTTAATAGAAGTTACAATAGCTAGTAAGAAGCCTGAGATAATGGGCCAATCAGTTAATAACCTAATGTAGACGCTCTGTGTGATTTTCTTTGGGGCTTGCCGGCTGCAGGGTACCTGGCAGGACAGAAACCCCAACAAGCAGGACCCTCATGTTACAACATACAATGTATCGGCTGAGGATATGTGGTATTTTCATGACAGGCCATGTTAACAGGAAGTACTTTTGCTCTCATACTCGATCCGTAGTAAAGAACAAGTTCCCTTTTATAGGAGGACTGGTTTTTGCCTTATTTCGATCGAGTAAAATGTGCTAGTCACACTAGCTCTGAGCGTTTCTTTACTCTATTGCTCCTTCTCCCAAGTCTTGGATGAAATTTAACAACAGAGCCCCTTGGAGGGGGCAGTGCAGACAAGGAAGAGGGTAAAGATACAGGAAAGTGGAGAAGAGGGCAGGGGCTGGGCTCCAGTCACTGTGAGGGAGTTGAAGTCAAGGGTCAAGAAGAGCGTTGAAGTCAAGGGTCATGTGGAAAGTTAGCTAGAACTTTGACTGTACCAGACGAGCCATAGCGAAGTCCTGCTGACGGGAGTCACTGTAGTTTTTGTGACTGAATTTTTAGCACAGATGCTGCTATCATTAATCTTACAGGTCAGCTCTACAGGCATGTTCGTCATTCTCCGGCAGCAGCTGAGTAGTCTCCAGCTGTTCCCTGAAATCTCATGCAGGACAGGCATGGTGGTTACTGTCGACCTAACAGGACTTAGAATCCCCATGGAATCAAGCTTCCAGGCCTCTCTCTGTGTGAGAGGGTTTCTCTCGGTGAGGCTAACTGGGGTGGGGGCACCCACAATAACTGGGGTGGGAGGACCCACGCTAACTGTGGCTGGCACCATTCCATAAGTTAACCTTTTTGACAGGAATAGCAAAGATGAAGAGTTGAATGTAGACACTCCTGGCTCTCGAAGATTCAGTGTGACTAGCTGCCCCACTCTCTCCTCTTGCCATGCCTGTCACAATGGACCATACTCTCCAACCGTGAGCCCAAATAAACCCTTGCCTAGCTGCTCTGCCATGGATTTTGTCACGGCAGCAAGAAACATGGCTAATAGAGCAGGAAATTCGAACACAGCCAGTGCGAATTAGTTTTCCTCTCGTTTAAAGTCGCGTCCATGATGATCAGGAGTGAAGAGTTAGTCCCAGTATCCCTCCATCCCAACAAACCTATTTCTCTGTCCAGGTTCCATTAAATTGTCCTCCAACACAACGATTACAAAAACCTAACTTCTGCGTCCTTTATACTCTGCCGCACCGTCTTCCTGGGAACATCTAAGTCCCCTTTAACCCCTTTTCTCTCATGAGCTTATGAGGTAATATGTAAATTTCCCCAGAGTCAGCCCAGAACACGGTTCCCAGAGGACGTAATCTTGAATGCTCCAGTGCCTAAAGGAAACACGTCCTTCTAAAATTAGCGATGGTATTTTGCTCAAGGGTAAGCCTCATACTGCTTCACAGATGACTTCAAACTTTTGTCTCTAAACAGCTTACAGCCCGTAACCTGAATGTCAAGCTTCACAGTGTGGGGTAGCTGCTTTCCTCACACTAAATAGAAACCTGTGAAAGTGTGGAGGTGTGACAGATTGGGATGCAACATTTCCAAGTTCTTCGCTTACTTTAGACACGGGCTTTCCATTCATAACTTGAGCCAGTGTGCAGTTGCTAGGTAGAATGAAGTGTCCATATAAATAGCCTATTTGTATGGGGGAGGGGGTCAATATGGAGTACGTGTAATAGGTACACATGTATTGGGTTAGCGCACACACACTCTTCTCTGCCTGCATGTGTGTGTCAGTGCACATGTATGTATGTGTGTGTGCCAACACATGTGAAGGCCAGAGGACAAACTCAGAAGCTATCCACCTTGCTTTTTGAGACAGGTCTCGCACTGAACCTGGGACTCACCAATTACATCACACTGACTGCTCAGCCACCTCCAATGATCCTCTTGTCTATTTCCCCAGAGCTAGAATTAAAAGCATCTTCCACTATTCCCATATCTTTAAAAATAATATTTTTCCCAATTATTTGAGAATTTCCATGTGTCTTGGTCATCTTTACACCCTCTCTTCTCTCCTTTCAGATCCACACCACCTCCTCCCCATCCAAACTCAGGCTCTCTCTCCTAAATCAGTGGTGTCCAGTTTGTTCTTGGACACCAAACTGCTGCTTGGACACCCAACCACTCTTGTGTATGCGGCCTTGCCGGGATCATGGTACACCAACCAGCACTCACACCCACAAAGAAAACTACACCCAACTTTATATATCTGATTATGGAATTAAAGTCTTCACGCTTATACAGCCAGAACTTTGTCAACCGAGTCAGCTAGCCTGCTCCCAAAAGTTCCAGTTAAGAAATAAAATTAGACTCATCACCAAAGAGAACAACTGTACATGTGAAACAACAGAACACCGGGCCTCACATCTGCAGTTTGAATTGTTTTAAATGCAGTATTAAACTACTTTCAATGTAGTTTTAAACCTAATATTTAGGTTTAGCACATATTTAATACAAACTCTAAGTTGATCTTAAACCAAGAGAAGCAAAGTCATGACACTCGGTGTATTTCCAACAAAATAAACCTTGCTCAAATGAACGGCAAGTGTGTTTGTATAAACATGACGGCTTTGGTATTGACTTAGCACCATGGAACCAGGACTCTGCCCTGAGTTCCCCCAGTTCTTCCCATGAAGGCTTCTCCATTCAACGCCTGCCTTTTGGTATTGTTTGGTATTGTTATTTCCTACCCGTGAGATCACCTGCTGTATTGCTATCTCTGCAGATCAGCCCACGCAGTGGATCTCTGGTTTGGTATTTCTCAGTCCTCACCAGTTTCGAGCACTAACATGGCCTCAAGGATAAATATGAATGATTCTTTGTGTTCACTAAATTTTATCAACCCATGGAGGAAATCAGCATACTAGTTTGTATTTGAACTTTTTATATAGGAATACGACTCTAGAAGTTGAATGTATCTTTTAAAGACGTATGCTACATTCCAGCTTCTCCAGATGTCTCCCTACAGTCTTGCCCCTTGAGCCCCGATTCATAGTTTAGAAGTGATGTAGTGCATGTCATTCCTGACAGACTGAAAGGGAGAATCCGATGCTACGTCCTTTTATTTCCTCCTAATGGCAGAGCCTCCGATGGGATCAGGTCTCAGTCTGATGAGTAAAGACGCATTTCTTCTTTTTTTTTAAATGAATTGATTAATTTATTTATTTTACATCCCTGCCTGCAGTTTTCCCTCCCTACTCTCCTCCTATTCCCTCCCCCACAACCCCTTGTCCTTACCCTCCAATCCATTCCTCCTCTGTTTCTGTTCAGAAAAGTGCAGATCTCCCATGGATGCCAACAAAACATGGCATATCTAGTTTCAGTAAGATTATGCACCTCCTCATGTATTAAGGCTGAGCAGAGCAACCTATATGTGGAGTAGGGTCCCAAAAGCCTGTAAAAGAGTGAGAAACAAAAAGTCAGAAACAGTCACTGCTCCCATGGTTAAGAGTCCCACAAGAAGACCAAGCTACACAACTCTAGCATACAAATGCAGAGGGCCTAAGTCAGTCCCATGCAGGCACCCTGATTGTTGGTTCAGACTCTGTGAGCCCCTATGAGTCCAGGTTAGTTGACTCTGTGTGTTTTCTTGTGGTGTCTTTGATCTCTCTGACTCCGACAATCCTTTCTCCCCCTCTTCTGCAGGATTCCCCAAGTTCAGCCTAAAGTTTGGCTGTGGATCTGCATCTGTTTCCATCTGTTGCTGGATGAAGCTCCTCTGATGCCAATTGGGCTAGGCACCAAGCTGTGAGATAGCAGAATATCATTAGGTGTTATCACGTAGATACATTTTCTTCTCCAGTTTGGTTCTATCCTAGGTCTCTGGATCATCCATTATGTGGGTCCTGGCAGTGTCAGTGGTTGGCTTGCTCTCCTGGCATGGGTTTTAGGCTAGACCAGGCATTGGTTGGCCACTCCCTCAATCACTAGGCCACCTTTACCCAGCATATCCCATAGGCAGGACAGACAGTAGGTTGAATGTTAGGTGGCTTGGTTGGTGTCCCAACCCCTCACTTAAAGACTTGCCTGGTCACAGAAGATGGCCTGTTCAGACTACATATCTGCTGCTGCTAGGAGTCTTAGCTGTTCATTCTTGTAGATTCTTGGGACAATCCCTTGTGCCAGGTTTCTACCTGACCCTGAAATGCCCCCACCTTTCCAGCCAGTAGTCTTTCAGTACTCTCCCCCTCCATCCCCCACAGCCTGATCGCTCAAGTTCCCACCCCCACCCAGCCACCCACAGTCCCCTCATGAAATCTCTTCTCACAGACTGAGAGGGTTTCAGTACCAAGAGGTATTTCTTGGCTGACAAAATAACTATTGGAACAATAACAATGAAGCTGGTTCCTCTTTTTTTATCAGCAATTAATTGCAAACCAGATGCCAGGTGGGACATTTGCACTTCCCACAGTCCTGGCAGAGAAAAATGTTTATGAAAGATGTCCCACTTATAGTTACAAAGGCCGATCGAACAGGTGCACTTGAGCCAAGTTTGAAAAAAATAGAAGAAACTCCAGTTCACATAAGGACAGGATGACAGTATTATCCGGGGTAACTAGTAAGTATGCCTGCTGGTAAGAAAAACTGAATTTCTACATTTTCAGGTTTCTTTAAATGTTAAAAGCTTGTACATTATATATAGTTAAAATGCATTCAGTGTGTGTGTGTGTGTGTGTTAAATTATGTATAAACAACAGAACCAAAATGTTAGTGTAGATTACACATTTGTATGTATGTATTTGGTCACTTGGTGATGGTGAGTGTTGTGCATTTAACAGAATCTAGAATCACCTAGGAAACCGAATCTAGAATGACCAGGTCTCTGGTCATGTCTGTGGGAGGTTGTGCTTGCTACATTAATTGAGCTTGGAAGACACACCCAGTGTGGCAGATACTGTGATCCTGGACTGCAGAGATGGAGAAAGGGAGCTGAGAAACTGCAGCCATCATAGGCTTTGCCCTCTGACTGTGGCTGTGATGTGAACAGCCTCTTCATGATTCTGAAACCTTGACTTCCCTCTCACGATGGACGGGACTTTTGGACTGTGAGCCAGGATAGATCCTTCCTCCCACAAGTTGCTTGGAGCAGAGTATTATACCAAGACAGTAGGAAAAGAATCTAAGACAGTCATCATAGCAACATCATATGGACCAAAAGGGAACTCCCATAATACCACTGCAATGGTTGACTAGTCTCAAAGTCATGGCTGCGGATTCTAAAATCTTAAGGTTTTAAACATATTCTAGTATATTATAAATAATATGTGCATAGCACATTTGAAAGGGATAGATAATAAATCAGTGAAATGGAAACATAAATATATATGACTGCATAAAAGATATTCTGTATGATAATTATGTAAATTTCTTATTGATTCATAATTTTACATAATAAAAATAGGTGCTGCAAAGAAATTCCAAGTTAACAACGTACAGACACCAGGATGTCTGTGAGATGAAAAAAATCATTCCTTTTGTGTCTTAGACATCCAATTAGAAGAAGACAAAGTTAATGACAACCACTAACAGTCCAAGATAGACTAGATCTATATGAAGAAATTCATAGAATCAAAAAACAAAACAAAACAAAAAATGGTTGACATGATGGAAGACTAGAGAATAAAGACACATTCCCCAAAACAAGAATGTCTATCATAGAAATTCCATTTTTTCTTAATTGGTGTGTGGAATAAATAAAATTTCTAACAATTTAAAAGATGTTGATGGTAGAGGAGAAGGTACAGAGAAGAAATAAACTAAGTTCATCCAGACTAATATTATAAAATACTATAAACTGTGTGATTTAGAAGCGACCAGATACCAGGTAGTTCAGGATAGATGCTGGTAGATCCTGTGATTGTCTCATAGGTGGCACCACTCTGCCTCCCTCATAAAGACACCAACCACATTTACAAAGGCTCAGTCTCAGACTCAGTCTCTTTCCAAAGACCCCACCTTCTAATGCCATCACCCCAGTCAGGATTCTAATATAGGACTTCTGGGGACACATATATTCAGATTGTAGAAAAATATTGTTTCATTCACTGGTGTTTATACTGTATAAAGAGACGGTTGCTTTAAAATTAGAGAGAAAGAAGTGGAGGGATTTTTCACCAGATGTTTTAAAAATGCAATGATTAAAGCAATTTGTTGCTATGGTGGATTATTAATTAGATCAGTGACGTTGAATGGAAAATCCATGCACATTCATACACAACAGTAAACATATAATCAGTCCACATTTATGAGCTATCTCATAAATGCATTCCATGTATACAGCAATATTTATAGCTCTAATGAATATGTGTACATGTTAATTTTGACATGTACAATGTTAATACATAAAATATGTATCACATATTAATGAGCACATGAAACTTATAAAGATACTTTGAAAAATTCAGTATATATGTAATAAAAATATCAAACATCTGTGGAAAATGTGCTATTTAGTAGATGATCTGAAAAATTAGGTTATGTACAAAAGTCCATCTAATATTATATGCTAAAAAATTCTTACATGTAAACGAACTATAAACATCTCAGATATGACTGCATAATTACTTTGTGGAGAGGAAGACTTGATAAGCACAAAATAATGTAAAAATCATGAATCAAAAGAAGATCCGAACTTTTAAAAAATAC
>JAQHUG010000154.1:4288322-4299552 GCA_028555095.1 Dicrostonyx torquatus | reverse complement strand
ATGGACATCATGGTACATAAGGTCATAGGTATAGATGAGTGTTTGGACTGATGCTCTCTCTTCCTTAAAACAGTGTACAAAGTTTGTCCAGAATCTTAAGTGTAGTCAGTATAATATTCTAAAATAGTAATGGTATGGATATCTATCTATCTATCTATCTATCTATATCCATATATATGACAGTTATAATTTTATATGTGTAAAAATTTTCACAAACAATAGCAAGGAATGCATATGGATGTTTCAAATAAATTATAGAAAGAATTATTAAATATTTGAAGTCATCTTAATGTACAGACAATTGCTTGTGATGTAATATTGGGCCAAGAAAAGAGTATATACAATTATATATATTTTTATATAATTTATATATATACACAATTATATATATAATTTTTAAAAATATAAAAATGTTGCGTGTTTGATGAAGAAACTGAGCAGAAAGAAACTTGTATGACAGAGGTGCAGCAGGTCTCCCTGTTTATTTGCAAATCTTTCTATGTATTCCTGTTTTCTGTGATTTCCAAAATTGAGATTTAGTACAGCTCTCACAGAAAATATTGTAACAAATATGGAAAGCGTCAGGGAAACATCCATCTTCGCAACAAGATGTGCTTCTCCATTTGAGGGTCTAGCTGTCAACTGCACTTGGTGGGGACTCTAAGCAGCAGAATCTGGGTCTGCAGATCTCTGTGGGATCTGAAGGTGCGGCTGTCCTCGAGAAAGGCAAGATGAGCTAAGCTCCACACCGTGGACCACGAGAACATGGATTTCAAGGGAGCCTTGTATGAGGAGACAGCGACACAAACAAGGTTTTTCATTCTTCGTGTAGCTCAGCCACGCCCACTAAATAAATGTGCCAAGAAAGCAGGACTGAGCAGGACTGACTGCAGAGTTTTTTACAGATAAGTGTAGATGACAGGGGAGATGTATAGCTTTGGGTTTTCTCTTCTATGGAGAACTGACTGGTAACTGGAACCAAAACATACTCGTAAGACATGAAAATCAAGCTGGGCAGTGGTAGTGCATGCCTTTAATCCTAGCACTGGGGAGGCAGATGGATCTCTGGGTTCAAGGCTAGCCTGGTCTTCAGCAGGAGTTCCAGGACAGCCGGGGCTACACAGAGAAACCCTGTCTTGAAAGCTAAAACCATAAAAAAAAACCCAAAGTCTTGAAAATATAAATAAAAGAGGCCAAGCTAGAATGGCAGATCAAAGGTGGAGAGTAGTTATGGCTGTGGCTCTTCATGGAGGGAACCTTTGCAGCAGCAAGAGCAGAAACCTCTGCTGGGTCACATGACTACATAGCTTACTGACACCAGAAAAGCACATGGCTGTTATACATAGAGAGCATGCCACCCATGGCTGTCATTTAAACTGCTACCAAGTGGCTGCGTTCTCTCACTTGTGTTACAAATACTGTGCTGTGATGGCCCCTTTGAAAATATGTTGAGAGAGGCCCATGCTATGTCAAGCCTATATCTGAAATGGCTAAGCTATGGAAAGCTAAAAACCACTCAGAAGCCAATGGTTTTCAGACAAAGAAAGTAATTTGTGTTACTGTTAACTTGCAATAGCTTTGCTATGATGAGCCAAAAATGTATGCAGAAATATATTCAGGATTAATTAAATATGATGGTGGGCAGGAAGGAAGTGACACACAATTTAGTCATTAATTTTATAGAGTGTCATAAATGGAGCTTTCGGGTGTACTAAACTTCCTTGTCCAGTGGCGGACTGTTAATTTCGTACTTGGGATATAGTTTGTATTCCTTTCCAATCTCCCCAAACACTTGAAACACAGCTAATTTTCCTGGGAATAATTTATCTCTCCTTCCTTAACTCAGACTAATTGAAGAGAGAAATGGAGCTAGTCACTGATTTAAGTAATCTTCGCTGCTCTTCTCTTCACTCAAGTGAGAAATTACTGTTTCAATCTGCTCAGAGGAGAGGAGAGAAGCCTTCCATAGTGTAAGATGCTGTGTGTCACCGAGTGGGGCTCCTTTTCTTAAGCAGTTGGTACTGATGTCCTAGAATGGGGTGAAGCACCCCAGGGGTTGTGAAGACAATCCCAGAATCTGTGCGGAGGCGGGGGCAGGGGGGAGTGAATCTGAAAGGAGAGAGAGGGAGAAAGAAAGATGCTGCTTCCCATTGACATGAGATGTCCCCAACCTGTTAAGACCTGCTCCTTGATCTCACCAGGAAGGCTCCTGTCTGTCCTCCAGCAACTGATATCCACCGATTGCTGAGATTCTTACTGGTTTTCAGATGCAGCACAAAATGACTGCCTTAAAGCTCCCCTAACGCTGTATATATAAACCCTCCATTACAGTGGATCCCCTGCAATCTCCTTTGAGGGATGCTATCAATATCTGTCATATGTAAGACACAGGAGGGAAGAAGTGAGTGGGTGATCGTCAGAGAACCTGGGGTCATCCAGGCCCCTTCATTTGCGTACATGAGTCCCAGTTTGCAGGGGGCTCAGTGGCATCACCTCTGTGTGCTCAGTACTGCAGTGGACTCTCAAAATCATGAGATCTAAGGTTGCATGAAATCAGGGATATCATATCTCCAAATACATATTCAGAGGAAGGGGTATCTTATACAATAAAGAAGAAAATCTTAAACAAAGTCATGTTGGTACCAAGAAATTCCTGTTTGAAAATGAACCAATAGCCTAAAGGGACATAAGACAACAAAGAAGAGAAAACAATGACTGCAATAAAGATTAGTGGGGAAGCCATGCCATAGTGAAAGGAGTCACGGGGAAGATCAAATGAGGAGAAAGAGTCAGGGCTTCCTGTGTAGCCCTCCACGGTGGTGTGTGCCTGCATCCCAGTTCTTAGGAGGCAGAGGTACACAGAGCAGGAGCTCAAAGTCATTCTGGAGTACAAAGCAGGTTAAAATCCAGCCCGAGCTACAGGAGACTCTGCTTCAAAATGAAAATAGAAAAGCAAACAAGCAAAGCTTGAATGCTCAGGGAAGGGCATTAGTGACATTGCCTCCGAAAAGTAAAGCAAAAAGGCTGAAAAGCTCCAGATTCACGCCTTACCCTAATAGGGAGTTGATTGTTCCTCTCCCACTCGTCTTTAGCATTTTACAAACAAATAAACATCAAAGCCAATATTTTCAGAAATTTTTGCTGTCTAGAAATTTTTATCAATATTTTTGAACTGCATGGGATATTTAATTGGGGTTCCATAATATATGTATACATTATATGTGCATATGCAGTATATACACAACACACACTATATATATATAACTAACATTGTTATATATATACTAAACACACACTATATATATACTAAACATTGTTCTAATATTGTTTTAACATTGTTCTTTTAAAAAATTATATTTCAACTAAAGAATCAAAACTAAAAGTAACATAATAATATGCATAATAAATGGTATGCTGGGGCAAACAGGAGCCAACTGAAAGAGCACTCGGTAGACAAAGCTAGAGCTATTTAAGCAACAGGATTAACAGAGCCCAAGTATAAATGAATATTCATAAGTACATACTGAAAGAAATAAGTGATTGGATAAATGAACGGGAGAAATAGGAAAATTTCCCATGCATATTTTCTGATAATTTGCATAGCTCCTCTGTTCCCAAGGAGAGGGAACTTCAGTTCATGCCTGAAGGGCAGTGTACACGAAGTGCCCTGGCAAAGAGCACCCTGTGGGGAGAGCTAAGGGGTTCTGATAATGGAGACACCTGGCAGGCACTGGCTCAGTTGGATGGTCAAGACGGGCAATAAGCTTGACTTGGTTGGCTGTGCTGTGGGTGGCCCTTTAACTTTATGGCTTTCATCCTCAAAACCCATAATGATAGCCTAGTCATGAGAAACATACCTGACAATCTAGAGACTACCGGACAAGCACCCTCAGAAATGTCACAGTTGTCTACTGCAAGCAAAGCCTGAAAACATGTCACTGCTGAGAGGATCCTAGGGAAGCAGGATCATTAAATGTCATCAAAAAGGACATCAGAAGAATCTAAAACAAAAAAAGAAGTATGAACTTCAGGTACTAACAATACACAAATACAATGCATTCTTGTACATGTAAATACGTTGTTAATACTAGGACTCCGCCACATCATATTTGTGGCTTTTCTCAAAACTTAAAACTACTCCAGAATGAACGGTTTATTTAAACATTTGAAAACTATCTTAAATACTTCTGTTCTGCATCTTGCATGGGTTTCGTTAGAATTTTGCATGAATGCCTACAAGAACTTAATTAGGGAGATAATCCATTTCATTCTTCATCATTTGACTCGAGAAGAGAGGTTTTTTTTTTTAAAGATTTATTTATTTATTATGTACACAGTGTTCAGCCTCCATGCCTGCAGGCCAGAAGAGTACACCAGATCTCATTACAGATGGTTGTGAGCCACCATGTGGTCGTTGGGAATTGAACTCAGGACCTCCGGAAGAGCAGTCGGTGCTCTTAACCTAAGAAGAGAGTTTTGACATTTCAGCCTATGTTCAAAAACAAAGCCAAAAAACCAAATACGCCTGAGCTTTGGAAACCTCAAAAGGCATAAGAAACCATAAGCTTGATTCGCAGAGGAGTTAGCTAGCCTCTGGGCCACTATGACAACAGAGTGAAAAGAACTTCAAACAACACAAAACCAAATCCTCTTTGCTTTGTGTGAAGGGGTGTTTTGACTGCATATATGACCGTGCTCCACTCTCATGCCTAGTACCTGTGGAGGCCAGAAGAACACTGGAATTACAAACAGCCGTGAGCTGCTGGTGCTGGGAATTGAACCTGCGACCACTGGAAGAGCAGTCAGTGCTCTTATCCACTGAGCCACCTCTCCAGGCCATACAGTTTAAACACCTAATCTAGCTACAAGCCTACAATAGAACATCATATTATAAATACAAAAAGTATTTTGACTCATCTCTAAGGCACAGAGGTGGGAGAGACACCAAAGACCATGAGCCAAAGGAACCACAGTGATGACTATGACTAATGACTCTTTATCTGTTCTTCTCCTGGTGTTTGAAATGCACAGGGGAGAAAAAGGAAAGTTTCTAAGGCAGTTTAAGTTCTTAACAGACAAATGAGTGTAACAGAAAGATTGTAATAATTTTTTATGATGCTAACCATAAGGAAAACTCTGTATACCCCACTCATATACTGGAGCAGTCCTTCACAGTCTTAGAGAGCCACACGATGGAAGAGCAATCGTGTGGGAAGGTTTGCTTTTGGTCTGTTTTCAATGATCTTCCTGTGAACAGTTCCAAGACAGAGATTTATAAGCAGCTCATTTTTCACTAAGTTAAACTGGATATTGTATTTTCTTTTTATGTGTAACTCAGTGGGCTTAATGCTGCAACCCTTTAATACAGTGTCTTGTGTTGTGATGATCCTCAAACATAAAATTATTTTGTTGCTACTTCATAGCTATAATTTTACTACTGTTATGAATTGTACTGTATCTTATATGCCGGATATCTGATATGTGCCCTGAAGGGGTTGTGACCCAAAAGCTGAAAACCACTGTTAACTGATTAGTGCAGTTTAATTGATGAATGTGTTTTACTGAACTTTTTTCTTTTTGTATGGGGATAATTAATATGAGAGTCCTGTGTTTCTTGAATAAACTGAGTGTGGGGAGTGTCCGGTGAAAGGCTACTGGGGAGAAAGAGTTTTCATGAGACCTGGTTAAGGAGAAGAGTTTCTGTGAGAAAGAGAGAAGGGGGGAGATTTGGAAGGTCACACAGGTAGTGACGTAACAGTGAAAAGTCTCAAGGAAGAGAGCAGAGGCATAAGCAAAGGAACTGAGCCAAACAGAGCTCCAGCCACACAACTCCCCACTGGCGTGTCTTGAAGCAAAAGCTTCATCTAAAAGAGAAGCTAGACAGCATGGGCAAGCACACTAGATGTCCCACTCTCAAACAAACCCACAGCTCACACAAATCTATCTGTTTCCTATAGATTTGATCAAGCAGAAGAAAGAGTTAGAGGTCAGAGTGGACAAAATACTACTTTCAAATATCAACAAATAAAAAAAAAGCAAATGAGAATGACTAGATATTTGAGAATTTTGGCATATGTTGGAGAGAACAACCCATGGGAGCTCAGCTAGAAGGAGCTGAGGAAACAGCTAAACGGACAAGTGCATTCCCCAAGGGAACTATGGGATGGACACATTACTACACTTGGGTGACTCACCAGATGAAATGAAGAACTTAGCTCCATGGCAAGCAATGACATTGAATGAATAACAAAAAGTCTTTCCCCAAAGAAGGACTAGGCAGACCTGCTGCTCAATTCTATCAACTTTTAAGAAGAAGCTAACATGAATGCTACAAAATATTTAAAAGAAAGTAAGAAACTCATTTTATGTAGGTAATACTACACTCAAATAAAAACTCATGCCTAAACACCTATACAAACACATACTGAACTACAGACTACAGAATTTCTCAGTAAAGTTTGGGAAGATGGGATTCAAGACTATATTATGAAAATCACCCACCAGAATCAAGCTAATTTTATCCCCGGAATGCAAGGTTGACTCAATACACCTAAGCCAATAAATGTCATACATCACATAAATAGACTTAAGACTAGAAATCACTCTATCATCTTAACAGATACATAAAAGATTGTTAGCAAAATTCAAAACTTCTTCACTATTAAATCACTGAAGAAATTAAGAACAGAAGAAACAAATATAATAAAAGTTCTATATGACAAACATGTAGCTAACATAGGCTAAGTGGGGGAAACTGAAAGATTTTCCTCTAAAATCAGAACAGAAAAGAGGAACTTTCCTTTTATTTAATATAGTACTTGAAACCTTAGAAAGAGCAATAAGACAAAAGAAAGAAATGAAAGAGATACAAATAGATAGCTTCTGACATGATACTACTCAACCAAAATTCTAAAGATATTATTCACAGAACTATTTAAAATATTCTAAAATCCATATGATCCCAAATAAACAAAGCAATCCTAAGCGTAACAGACAAATTCTGGATGTAGCACTAAAATTAATTTCAATTTAGTCTGTACAGTCAAAATAGTGTAGACTGCAGAAAACTGGCATACAATTGAAAGCAAAAGAGTAGAAGACCCATCATTAACATAAACACTGATAAATCCTGAGACCATTATAGTGTGTGAAAATAATATTAGACACAGGAGAATCCCTGGGAATTTCTGAAAGTAGATCAAAATAATCCATGTCAACAGAAGTCTGGGGAGTAGTTGTTCATGAAGAGTGAGGATTGATGGGAAAATCTTTGTGACTAGATAATGCGGTTCACATCTTCAGTGGATTGCTGGTTTCTGAGTGAGGCCCATTCCTTAGACTTCCTATAACAAATATGGAGGACTTACCACATCCTAACCAGCCATCTGGGTCTCCAGTTATGCAGTTCAATTCCAATAGGACTCAGAGTCTGTTCAAATCCCATAGGTAAAAGTCTCAGCCCCATGAGACTGTCCCATACATCAGATGCACACGCTTCTATCCAACCTGGTTACAAGTCAGTGATACACAGAACCACCTCCTCATATTCAATAATTTGCTGTAATAGTTCTGAGAACTGGAGAACTGAAAGTCGGTGACTGGCTCACTATAAAGGACTCTACCAAGGCTATGCATGCATACTGAGCTGAAGAGCTACATAGATCAGGGTTTGGCAGGACCTGGAACATACCTATCACCTTCCAGTCGTATGGATCTGTTCACTAACCCAGGGACTCTCTTGGAACCCTTTAATAAAGGGATTTTATAAAAGCTCATCATGTGTGCATGAGCAGTGTCTTAGTTTGGGTTTTATTGTTGTAAAGAGACACCATGACCATGGCAACTTTCATAAATAAAAGCATTTAATTGGGGCGGGCTTACCGTTTCAGAGGTTTGGTCCATTATCATCATGTTGGGAAGCATGGTAGCATGAAGGCAGACCTAGTGCTAGAGATGGATCTGAATGAGAGTTCTCCATCTGGATAGGCAGGCAGCAGGGAGAGAACTAGCTGGAGCTTCTGAGACGTCAAAGCACACCCACTAACGGTATACCTCCTCCAATAAAAAAACCACACTTTCTCCAACAAGGCCACACCACCTAATAGAGCCACTTTCTTTTGGCTTATGGGGATCACCATAATCAGCTACTAACCCAACCAATGTCCTGTACTCCTCACTCTTCAGAGGGTAGAGATGGGGTTGAAAGTCCTAACGCTTTATTTATGGCTTGGTGTTTCTGTTTGGTGTCCCAGTGTTTTCTAAAGAACTCAGTAAGAGTTATCACCTTCTGCCACCTAAGGAACCCAAAAGGACTTAGCAGTTTTGTGTAAGATGCTTCTGTCATCTCTATCATTCAGGGTATCGTAAAGGTTTTAGGGACTGTATTAGCATGCAAAGAAATGAGGAGTGCATACATCTTACTGCATGATGGTTGTACAAATGAATATAACAGTTGTGCAAATTAATGTTCTTGTCAATGTCCACACACTTGCACATTTAAATTTGGCCTTAGTTGAAAGAGGTAAGGTTATCAGTCCCTATAGTCTGATATTGTGTATATTACCTTCCCTTGGCTAGTCTAGGAAGGAATAAAATGTTTGGTGTAAGTTAGGTACTTGTGAGCATGGACTGATTAAACTGTTTTGATAAACTAGAAAGGCCAGGCCCTCTCCTCATTGGGTTCTACAGGGAAGTATGAGGAGTCAGAATCCCAAGGGATGGTGGAATGATTGCAGATGATTGTAGGCTTCTAAGTTTGTGGGGGTCTCAAGAATTTCATAGCTCTGACTGTGTTGTTGAGTGAGCATTCATGAGACTCAAAGTCAAAAAGAACAAGTGAAAGTCATTTCAGTTTCAGATTTGCATGACTTCATCAAATGACATGTAGAATTTCTGAGTATTGGCATTTATTTTCATTATTGACAAAATAATTGGGATGCTAGAGGAATAATTAATCTGCTAGAACATATTCTGATTGGCCAAGAGGTTAACATTTATAATTAAGAAATTACAATGGTTTGCAAAATGAAAATGACATACTCTGTAATTAAAAGTTTTTTTAATTACTTTGAAAAAATCTTAAATGAGGCCTAAGCATCCAGCAATGACATAATCCTTTCAATAAGTGATATATATATATATATATGTGTGTGTGTGTGTGTGTGTGTGTGTGTGTGTTCAAAAGGAGTGCTTGAAATTTGGTTCAGTGCCTATCAATTTAACATTTGAGAAGCTTGATTTTTTTTCAAATATTACATTACATTTTTATTCATTCAGGAAATGATTCTAGTCTTGATGGGATTTATTATAAAAATCGAATAGAATATTTTATCAGTACTGAAAGCCCAAACTAAATGTCAGGTTTTTATTACTTTGAATATTGATGGCATGTCCTATGAATTGTTTATCATGGGGATCAAACAAACCTTGATCATTTATGGTAATTTTTATTTTAGTTTTCAAGGGACCTTTACACTCGCATTGTGTCACAACCTTTTGCTTTAAATAGGAAAACTGTAAAAATATTCTTCTTAGTAATGAGGGAATTTGGATACAAAGGTCACCTGAGCTAGCTAGAGTTACAGCAGAACTACTGACTGCTTCGTGGCAAAAAGGAAGAATAGGTTGTGAATCTTCATGTGCCCAGTGCAAAGACCTTTCCTTTCATTTATACCCATAGTGCTTTGGGCGGGGTTGGGGGGTTATTAACCTAAGGTTACACACAGTACTCATTTGCATTATGTCAATCAATCCACGGCTGATATTTACGTTATTTTGAGCAAGCACACCTTTGCTTCCATTTGAGATGACTATAATGACTACGCCATTTCAAAGTACTTTTGATTACACTAGATGCCATGTCACTGTGTTGCCTGTATTGGCCTTGGACTCGTGGATACAAGCATCTCCTGATCTTGCCTTCTCAGTAGCTGGTACACTACGTTCAACCCTCATAACACGTTTGTTGGCTTATTCTGCTTCATCAAGATCACACCCGAAAGAGGACAGACATAAAGAATCTGGATTTAGCTCTGTAGCTTTGTTTCTCACCATTTTCTGTTGCCTGACAAGAAAAGCCATAGACGATGGTTAAATTCTTCATTTAAACTCCATCTGCTTCTGATTGGGGAACTTACTAGCTGAACTTCTAGGGGCAGCAATGGTGAAGACCTCATATCCTACCATCCTGCTGATGTCACTGTCCCCGCATTAGTGTGCATGAGAGCATGGTCTCCTCTAAGTTGTACCCCTTGGCCCATTCATCTTGACAGCTCTCACACCATTGTGGTACATTCTCAAAAGCAAACTCTGGTGATTCTGTGTTGTCGCACGGCAAACAACTCGGCATTTACATATGTCCTTTCTAGAAAGGCAGAAGATGTGCAACAAATCAGACGAAGGAAGAGGAGCACAGGATGTCCGCTTGTGTGTTAGACAGAATCAAGTGTGTGTCTGACAGTTTCTTATTGTCAGTGCAAAAGTTCAGATAGTAAAAAGGTCAATTAAAACCATGCTCAGGCGATTTCTCAGTAAATGTGGTTGTTAGATCTGACCAGGCTGTGACAGTCATCCGTGATGGTCTCCTAACATTTATCATTTCCCTTTTTCCTTTTACTTAAATGGGGTTTAATTATACCTCACAACCTCTTGAAGAAAGAATGGCCACAAGTTAACTTGTGTGTGTGTGTGTGTGTGTGTGTGTGTGTGTGTGTATGTGTGCGCATGCGCGTGTGTTTGAGAATGTGCATGAGTGTGTACACACCTGAGGTCAACTCCAGAAGTCTTCTTTAATAGTTTTTCATTGATTTTGCCTTTTTAAATGTATGTAAATGTGTCATGCAGACCTATATTTGTGATCATATTGTATGCATAGAGGCCCCAAGCCTACCCTCCTTTGCTCTTCTTTTTCGTTGAGGAGGCAGGGCCTCTTTAAACAAATGTGTTTATGTGTATTGGTGTTTTGTCTCTGCATGTCTATGCAAGCACTTGTGTGCCTGGTAACCACAGAGGTCAAGAGACAGAAACTGGAGTTATAGACAGTGAGAGCCATGTGGGTGCTTGGCCTGAAGCCAGATCTTCTACAAGTGCTGAGCCAACTCTTTAGCCCCAATAAAAAGTCTTCCAATCAAATGCAAACCTGTCGGATAAGGCGGATCTTGCTAGGCAATTCATCTGTGCTTCTCATCTCTGCCTTGCAGGGTCACATGTCTGTGACGGTTTCCCCAGCCTT
>JAQHUG010000154.1:4254524-4284372 GCA_028555095.1 Dicrostonyx torquatus | reverse complement strand
CTTGTGGTTTACTGCTACCAGCATGGTCATCTTTCTCCTCGGGCGTCTCCATGGTGTCTCTGTGACTCCACCTATTCTTGATATATATCTTTTCTAGCCAGGCTACATTCTGTTAAGCCATTGGCTAAAAGCAGCTTTTTTTATTAACCAATGACAATAAAACATATTCATAGCATACAGAGGAAAATTTCATGTAAATTCAAGTACACATGAGAAATCAACTGAGGAGAAAGCACCAAGCTGCCAACCACAATAAGACAGCCATGTATGGAGCCCAGTGCAAGAGGTCACTTCAACTGTATTTCCTGTCCATCAGAGGCACTAAGACAGAAAGAGCTATGATGTTTCTGAATTTCTAACTGACAGGTGATAAATGTTTGCACCATTTTAAGCCAGTCAATTTTAGAATAAAAATTTGTTGAAAGTCAAACATAGAAGCTCACGCCTGTCATTGAGCATACCGGAGACTGAGGTAATTGGATAGCCTCTAGTTCAAGGATAGTCTGGACTTCAGAGTGAGATTTTATCTTTAACTAAAACTTAGCACTAAAAACCTGTTGAAAAAGCCATGTATAAATGTACTATTAGTAGAAGCCCCTAAATATGTATATATAGTAACCATAGAATAGGAGGTGCAATACCCCAACTAGACATTATATGACACCAAATAAAAACCCGGTACCAGGAATTGGTTACATCTTTTTTGAACTACTGACCAGCGGAGTGTTTTCCAGACACAGTAAGGAATGTAAGAACTCACAGAGATGAAGGTAGCATGTACAAATTATGGTCAAACTCATGACAAAATCCAAGCTCTGAAGTGATAAAGAGAATATGAACTTACACCACTAGTCACAATGTTATTGTCAGTTGATAGTCACTAGGAGAAGAAAAGTTAGTTTTCTTCAATGAAGTGAAACTGGTTATATCAGCCACAGTCCAGGGCAGGTTCCACACCCAAGAGTAGTTGGCTGACACAAATTGAACTCTATTTTTAAAAGAAAAAATAGAGAGAGAGAACATTAAGTTGGGTAGGTAGAGAGTTGGAGAAGATCACAGAGGAGTTTGAAGAGGTACTGAATATGATAAAAAATATATTTTCCTCTTAAGGAATTTATAAAAAAATAATCTTGAGTGCAATGGCTAGGTCTTAAGGCTAGCACATGATTAACTTGATAAAATGATATTGTATTTTCCTCTACTTTTTATTTTAAAAGTTACATTATTAATTTGGTAGGACAGAACACATATGCCACAGTTTATATGACTTCTTCCCACTGTAGGCCCACTCCAAAATTACCTCTAAACGCACACAGAGTGCTTATTCATAGTAGCCCAAGCCTGGAAGTGACCTAGTGCCCTTCAATAGGTAAAGGGTTAAAATAGATTGTGTGCAATACTAAGTAGTGATTCAAAGGAACAAGCAATCCACATGTGCACAATATAGATAGAGTTGATTAATGTGGCAGTTGATTCTATAATAAATCATTTTAATATCATAACTTAAAACAATATAAACTTGTTCTTATAGTTCTAAAGAATGTAAGTATACAATCAAGATGTTTGTAAGGCCATCTTTCTTCTGAAAGCTTAAGAAAGAATTCATTCTCATCCCTTTTTCTGGTTCTAGAAACTGCCTAAATTCATTGGCTCAAGACATCACTCCAAGATCTTGCTTTCATGATCACACTCTCCTTCTGTATGGCCTTCTAATCTTGTTATAAAACCCTTGTGATTATGTTGGTTGACCTGGATAGCCCAATATAATCTTCCATCAGGAGACCGTTAACTTAATAGCATCAGCAAATCCTCTTTTGCTATATTCACTGTATTTATAGCTTAAGGGACAAAGATGCAGCTACCCTCCAGGGAGGGGACATTTATTTCATTTACAACGTGTCACAAGAATCATGCTAAATGAAAGAAATGCTCAAAGCTTACTTCTGATTCTACTTAGCAAAATAATTTGGTATTGATGAACAAAAACCTGAAGAACTTAGCTCAGATATGCTAAGCAGGTTCCATAACTACACAAATTAAGCCACGCTGCCAAAGGCAATGCTAGCAAGGAAGAGCAGATAAGCACACATACTTTCTGCAGTCAGACTTGTTTCCAGGGGAAATGAAGGGATAATTGTGCTCAGTATTCCAGGATTCCCTGGGATGCTCTTGAACCTGCAGAAACATATGGACCTAGTTGAGATTTAGAAACGAACTATTTATACCCAAACACACAATACTTAATTGTGTTTGGTCTCCATGGAGAGTGTGAGAATCAGGAGACAAGAAGACCATGAGAAGTTCATGGAGAACCATGAGAGCTATTCTCAGTTCTGGACCTTGGAGGCCAAGAAATGGGAGGAAATTAGACTTTGCAATCAATACAATAAGAATTTTGCCACTGCATTCAAATGGGACTGCAGCCACAGTACAAGAAGGAACTAGGGCATGAGGTAGGTGGCCAGATGAACAGGAAGAAAAGCCAGATTCGTGTTCTAGCGTAGGGGATTCTCAACAACCACCGGGAAGGAAGCCTGCCATGGAGAAACATTTCCTGAGGGAAGAGTTAGGGAATAGCCACAAGTTCTTATTTGAGCAGCCCCTGGCCCAGGGTAAATGTTCAACAAGACATGGAGAGACATTAGTGTGTGAGGTGAAGGAGAGAGTGGTATTAAATGAGGGTGAGAGTTAATGGCCTAGGGGATAGTGAGGTATTAATTGAAGAAATTGGGAGGTGTTAGTGTGTGAGAGAATGGACCATGACTTCTAGACCGTCTTTGCTAGCTTAAGTCCTCATCCACCCATGGAGGGAAATGAGGCATTTGCTTAATTATTTTAAAGGCCTCAAAACCTCCCTTCTCATATACTTGCTGTTTAATAAGATTTCCTTTATTCCCTTCACACAAATAGCTACTTTTCAGGGTTAATTTTATTTTTATATAGTATAATAGCTTCTACGAGAATAATAAACAAAACCCTTGCTTTCATTACTGCTGGTCTTCGGTTTTAGGGTCTTATATTGTGCAAGAGTTTACTTTCTTGGTATAAGAACGGAGGTGGAAGACCTAAAGGTAAGTAGGGGAGAGTGTGAAGCAATGCTGGAAAGAAGGAGAAGGGCAAGTCAGAAGCACTCCATGGGACACTGAAAGACAGAGAAGCAGCTCGTGTCTATGTGACAAGACTACTAAACAGCCCCACCACATGCCTAGCACTTAGTGAACACCGCGTGCTCGGTACAAAGCCATTCTTTCTCACCTGCTGAAGTAGCAGGCCAAATTACATCAAAAACAACGAAAAGCTATCACGTGACTACACTCCAGGGCCATGTGAAACTCAAGGCAGGAGCTTTGGGATAGACCTCCACACGTAAGGTAGGTGTGTAGTGGTGAGGCTGGTTTGTTGGGGGGCTTCAGATTTACTTTTGTCACTTTTGTAAAGTGACCATGTGTTTTAATTGAAGAGCTCTGTCTGGTAACCGAGGAATCGGGGTGAAGATTCTTGTCAGTTACACAGAGGAAGCACTGTGGCCAACAGGTTTGAAGCAAAGAAGAAAGCAGTGGCCACTAAGGACATGGAGAAAACCCACATAATGGAAAAAACAAGGGACGCTTTTGGAGAGCTATGGCCAAAAGCTACGGAAGTCAAAATTGTTGCCAGTTTTGAAGTGTCCAAAGTTTCTCTGCTGCCTTCTGACAACATTGTTGACATCAAAACCTTTAGTGCAAATCTATTCACACGTAAGGCCTGAAGCAATCAGAACTCCCCGGAAGTGTGAAGAGGCCTCAGCGGCTGACTCAAGCCCTGCAAAGGGTGCTGAGGAAGAATGATAGGCCCACGCTAAGAGTGATGATCAAGGGCCCCTTTGCAGAGCAGAGGCAGGTGGCTTTCTGGACAGTTCAGTGAGAGACACTAAAGAGGATCTCTTTCATTCATAAAGAAGAAGGTGTAGCTCTGTCTTGTAGTTTCAGTTGCTGTGAGGAGACACCATGGCCACAGCAACTTTTATAAAAGAAAGCATTTAATTGGGGTGGCCTAGAGTTTTGGAAGTTTAGTCCATTATTATCATGGCCGCAAGCAAGGCAGCATGCGGACAGACGTGATGCGGGAGAAGGAGCTGAGAGTCATGCATCTTAATCCACAAGAAGCAGAAAGTGAACTGTGACACTGGGCATAGCTTGAGTATGGGAAACCTCAAAGCCGACCCCACAGGGACACACTTCTTCCAACAAGATCAAACCTGCCCCAACAAGGCCACACCTCCTGATCCTGCCATTTCCTTTGGGGACCACTTTTTTTCAAACCACCACAAGGTGAAGGTACATTCAGTGGTAGGGCATTTGTGTAGGGAGCATGGGGCACTATGGTCTGGCCCCAGGACTGGTCAAACTGAAATAAAGTCGCTCAGCAGATGGTTTAATGAGCAAGAGTGAGGCCCTGAGTTTGGATACTAAGGTCCGGCATAGTTGTATAACACCGAAATCCCAGAGGGCTTACCAATGATTGGGACTGGGCTTTGAAAATCCCCGGAAGTTCCTGGGCCAGTCAGGCTGGCCTGTAGTGGCCAACCAGAAAGAAACAGGGTAGGAAAGAATACTATGCAGCCAAGATTTCCTTCTGACCTCCAAATGCTACTGTGGCTTGTATGTGTCTACATTTGCACAAGAACACGTACACATAGCATATAAATACACGCAGATTAAAAACTAAAAGCAATAGAATAAAACACAGAAGGTGGCTCCTTCCTCTGAGTAAAAGGGGTTTTAACTTTTGATTCAGTTTTATGACATGGACTCACTCCGAGGAGGCAGGTGTGCAACATGCCATTGAAAGTAAGCATAGGATGCTCAGAGAATTAACATGTCCTGATGTTTGGTGACCCGAAGGAATTAGGTAAAACATTTGCCAGGATGACCCCTTCTGGAGTTGTGAACCCAATTCCACATCATTGTTAAATGGTTGCTTCCCGTACAGCACACAGTGCCGAGTTCATCTCTCTTTTCCCCTCATCCCAAGGGCAGCCAGTAAATAGAGAAGTCTATTGAGGCTTCGATGGACATGACCATGAATATCAATAAGACTCGTGATCCTTCCCAGCACAGGAGAGTGTATATGGCCATCTCCCCGAGCTTTGAGAGATGAAGGGTGAGGACATCTGTGAACTTTTTAACCTCCTGTCCCGTCGAGGCAGCAATCACACACACTGACATAATTCCATTAGTTAATGAATACTTTTAAGAATTTGTCCACTGTAAAACTACACTTAAAATCAATCAATTATCTCCTCTGTTAAGGCTTCCTCTTTTTTACAAGCCTTTTCATTTAGCAGAGGACCATATCCAGGAAAGACACAATTCATTTTTGCATTTAACATTTCATGCTATCTCACAAATTGGTTGAGAAAGGAAAGCAATGTGGCTTATTGGTTTCAAAGTTCTCACTCTATTTTAAACTCTTAGACTACAGACCCTGCAAATTTAAGGGAGCTCACCTACCACTCTTGTTGAAGGCAGACAGAACGGCTGTGCTTTTCTTTATTGATTCTAGACTCATCTTTGGAGTACTTCTTGATACAGGATTGATGACTGACATGAGAGATCAAGCAGTTCCTGGAAGAGGAAGTCATTAGTCAGCTCTCCCCAATAGAAAGAAAACTTAACTGGGGATTGGCAGACTGAGCTATGCGTTCATTTCTTTCAGCTCCTAGCTGTGACTATAAGCAAATTGCTCCGTCCCCACTGGCCTATAGTCAGTCCCATCTGTGAAGGAAAAGCCTTAGTGGCATGATGTCATAGCAACATTTGATGAGCAAATTGAACTGCACATGTAATCAGGAGAAAAACAATAATAGTGGTAAGACGCTCCATACCACAAGAATTCAGATGTATAAAGCTACTCAATCAAAACTAATTAAGGTAATTAAATCAGATACCCAGTCTAAAATGGGATGGTCCCTTTTCAGCATGGTTATCTCGTTGGTACGATTAGCCTCATATAAGATACACACATTTATTCTACCTCTCATAAACTTTCAAAGAGGGGTGTGTGTGTGTGTGTGTGTGTGTGTGTGTGTGTGTGTGTACATTTATGTGGAGGTCATCAGAAAGCTTCAGCTACTGTTTCTTAGGCCCTATTCACTTTGTTCACTGAGACAAAGTCTCTCATTGACCTGGTACTCGGCAAGTAGACTAGGCAGGCTGGCATCATAGGCTAGGATTTACCCATTTTTGCTTTCCAGCGCTGGGACTATGAGTTCATACCATCATCTTTGCTTCTTTAATATGTGCACTGAAGACTGAACTCTGGTTCTCATTTAACCACAGGACTCATCTTCCCAGCCTATCAAGATGTTATTGATGACATTTTTGACTCTACACAATTGGACCCTGATATAAAGTTGCCAGATTGAATCCCGTCCAAAAACTGATTGCACTCAAGTCAATACCAAACTTCTCAAGCAGTTGTGAAGTCAAATGAGCAAGGAGGATGAAAACATCCTTGAAGATACAAAAGCACTTATCAACAATACAGCTAAAATGTCAGTAACAACTACTCCTGGACATCTTGAACATCAAGAATACAATAAAGTATACTAGCAAGAAATATTCCCCATCCTTATAACTTCTACCTTTGAAAGCCATCATGTTGGGTTATTCTTTGGGCTAAGAAGAAGTAATTTCATCGTGGATTACCTCATAGTATTCTGAGTCCATGATACTCTAGAAACTCTAGAGAATTATTATTATTAATTATTATAATTGTTGTTATTATATATATTGTGTCTGAGTATGTGTGTGTTGACATGCATGTAGTCAGGTCATAGGGAAGTAATTCAAAGGCAACACTGAGGGAAGATGGGCAGGTTGGAGATGGTTGTGGCATTCCAAAGACT
Source organism: Dicrostonyx torquatus (assembly GCA_028555095.1). NCBI lineage: Eukaryota > Metazoa > Chordata > Mammalia > Rodentia > Cricetidae > Dicrostonyx > Dicrostonyx torquatus. Next base: position 4,277,483 of record JAQHUG010000154.1, on the reverse strand, counting down.
TTGCTATCCTGTGGAAGATAATCTGAAGGTCCTAGAGTTACTGCCTAAGTGAGCAGAGTCAGGTATGCACACCTTTAGCCCAGTGGCTGGAAAAAAAGAATGGTTAGTCAGTCCATTCCAAGTCTAGAAGTCATGTGGAGGTTGGCCATGTGAGTTAGTTTCTGAGGAAAGTGCTAAGGAGAAATAGAGATCTGCAATTAAACATTGTGAAAGGACTCTCAAGCAGATGGCCAAATGTCTAAGATGATAGGAAAGAACATGGGATTTATTGTCAATTAGTGGTGAAATTTGGAAAACAAAAATACCACAAAGCTAATGAAGTGAAATCTTCAGGATTCCAAACGGACACTGAGCAAAGACTGGGCAGCCCATTGTATAGATGAATAACCTCATCTTCGAACTTCAGAGGAGAAAACCATGAAAAACCTCCAATGGAGTCTTTCACAAGTAAACATACAAGATAGGCAGTAATCTAACATGAGAAACAGATAACGGGTAGAAAGCAGAAAATGTCAGCACTAGTCATTGGTTCTATTTTGCTGCTATGAACAATGATTTATCTATCACAATCAGGTCGGTTGTCACAAGCCATTAGATACATGATGCAAATCACAAATCCAGTTTTGGGACCCAGTGAACACCTTTGGCAAAGGTAAGAGACTGGGTGATTGGGATGAGCCCAAGGACTAACCAGGGCTTCCATTAGCTTTCAGACCCCTCTGTGAAAAATGTGCCCATCAGCAGCATGCCAGTCTCCACAGACCAGTCGGCCATGTTAACAGCCACGGAAATATCAGGCAGAGGACCTTAGTGTCAGTCAGAAAGGAGCAACTTGAGGTTTACAGAAGAGAAAAATCTCAACTCCCCCAATCATGTTTCCTTTCATCTGGCGGTATGCAGCCCCCAAGAGCAAACTATGTGAACCGGTTGGTTTGGTTTTCTTCCATTTGTTATCAATATCATTTAGTGGTGGGGCTCTACAATGTTGACAAGCCCAAAGCTTACATCATTTCCTAGGCAATCTGTCTGAGACTGGAGCCCATTTGTGGTATAGTTTTCTTTATCATCGTAGAGAATTCCTTGTAGACATAAGTTGTCTACAGAAGGACTTAGAACATTTGACTTTTACACACACACACACACACACACACACACACACACACACTACTTCTCTGGTTTTACAACTTCTACTGCAAAGAAATTAAAGAGCATTGACATTGGCAGACACCTGACTATATCTCGGTAATGATCTATTCAATTTATGCCCAGATGACAATGTATAAAATTTGTATTTTAGAATTTTAAGTTTTATTAGGTCATTTAAAGATGCATACTTCTGCACCTTTCTAAACTCTAATATCTCATTGTCGGGATTCTTCTGACACATTTGAAAATGTTATTGAACAATGTCAAACCATGTGGCTTCCAATTTATACAAAATTGGCTGTTGCAAAAAATACCCCGCTTTTTAGCAACACATTAAAAATTCTGCATGCTCCCTGCATTAGTGACTTTTCTGTTGCAATGATAAAACACCAAGATGAAAATCAATTTATGGCAGAAAGACTGTTTTTTCCCCAATTTGTCTTATGGCTTAAGAGGATTGCAATTCCATCTTTGTGGGGAGATGGGCAGCAAGTTGATGATTACAGCTTCAGTTGAAGCGAACCAGAAGTACAATGAGGCTATGAACTCTCAAAATCTGCCCCCAATAACAGACTTCCTCCGCATGGCTTCACCACCCCCACCCCCTCCACAAAGAGTGCCCCCCAAAGTGGGGAACAAGTTGTCAATTGCCTCTGCTTGAGGGAGACATTTATCATTCAAACCATTACACTACCTTCCAGCCTGTGAATACTGGTTTTACCATTTAATATAGTAATTCACTCATTTTAATTCACAAGAAAGTCATTGTTCTCTGTGTGTCCTGTTACTTATCACCTGGGATCTCCATATCTGTATGTGCGATGCAGACTGAGTAAATAGACTCACTTTAATGATAGAAGGCCATGGATGATCAAACGCTGTGCCTCGGAAGTCACTTGACTCTGTCCTATCCTGCAGTTCACTGCTCTCAACCACTAAGACTGTGCTGACTCATTCATATAGCTTGACTATAACTACAAAGGATGCTAACATTCACCAATAGGATAAAAGCCAAAAGTTCATACCTACAATTTACAATTAAACACTAGTAAAAGAAGTATGTTTCTCTAAAATACCAAGAGATCATTTATTTCTACAACACCCACAGAATTGGCTATTATAATATAAGGGGACATGTGCATTTGTGTTCATGTGTATGAGGCTGGAGGATAGACTTGGGTGTCATTCATCCTCAGGAATGCCATTCACCTTTGGAACAATGTCTCTCACTGGGCTGTGAACTCACCGTATAGAATAAACTAACTTTGAATGAGCCCATGAATCTTCATGTCTCTATCTACCTAGTTCCAGGATTACAGGCTCACAGGCTCACACACTACACACACCAGATATTGTGGCTTGGATTTCGGGGATTGAACTTAAGTCATTGTACTTACACTTTAGTGCCCGATTCATCTCCCAGCGCTGTAAGAATACCATATACTCTATTAGTCACTAGGCTGTGGGTGGATCTATAAGGAGACATTTGGAGTATGTACTATTGAGACCATATTATGGCTTAGAGAATCTCACTGGGATTTAGTAGTCTGCATTTTTAGTAACTGCCCTTGGTGTCTCCAAAGCACACCAGCTTAAGCATTCCCTAACCACTTCTGTAACTTGGGATGCATAGTTCCCTTGGCTCTCTCAGGGTTGCTTTTCTACAATGTTCTTGCTTCCTAGATAATCACCCAGTGAAGACAGAACTCCATGGAAACTTAACCAAAAATAAATGGAAATAAAGGACAGAATTTTATTTTTCTGAAGATTATGCCCAGTTTTCTTTTGGTCTGCCATCTGATCATTTTCTCGATTTTTTTTGAGAATTCCAAATTATCTTTTCTCAAATAAAATATTTCAAATCAAAGCATTTTGAGTTACTGAGTTCTCAAGGATGAAATAACTGAAAAATGTTCTCATGGTTTCTGTCAGAGAACCTGAAAATAACCTCAAGTCTACATAAACCGTTTAAATTCCTTTCTGCATTTATTACCAAATGATCTCCATGCAAAACTCTTTCAACAGGAAACATTTATGCTAATTTAATATTCTCTCCCTTTCAGGAAGTCTTCATGCTTATTGTCACTGTACATATAGTCAAATAAATGAGAAACCAAGTTATATGAAGGATAGGGTGGTGTTGGCAGCAATTGAGAAATTTGGAGAATAAAAATATTCAGGCTATGGTGTTAATCACTTCATACGTGTTAGCTAAAGTGTTCATTGCACCCAAGCTTGAGGAAGCCATGCCACGGAGATGTTAAGAAGCATGACAACAGTTACAGAGGTCACAAATGACACAGAATTCCAGCTCCTTCAGTGTCTACACTTCAAACCACATTGCTGCCCATAGCAATAAAGCACTTGGTGATCCAGGTGAACTCTTTGCTGACGTGTCTGTGTAGACACTAAACTAAATGTCTTTGGCTGGTAAAATATGCCATAGAGGGCTCAGGATTTTTAATCCACTTCTACTCCGACCGTATCTGCAGATTCTGTAGAAACCAGTCTTTGTCATCCTCAGGAGGCAAATCTCTAAAGCTTTGGAGCATTTTAATTATTGAAGATTGGACTGATGTCTCACCTTTTAATTTTCCCATTCTTAAATTTGGTGCTTCCTCATTGACAGACTTGGAATAGACAATTTGATAAACAGGCCATCCTCAGGAAGGTGTGTCACTCCACTCCAAGTGACAAACATCTTGTGATGATTATGTAACAAAAGAAAACACTCTCTTTCCATACGAAAGGCAAACCTTGGCATTCAAATCTTATGATATTTAAGTCAAAATTAAGTCACTATCAAATGCTCTTTGGGAACAGGATTCTTTGTATATGGAAGAGAAAACTATAGAAAGAAAAAGGTCCCTTCAGTTTCCCTAGGTGACCTGGCACTTCTCAGCTAAGCGCATCCAGTAACTTCAGGATTGTCTCCACAGAACACACATACTCACATGCAGGAATAGATGCATGCTTCTCGGCAGTGTAAGATCTTTCATTTGAACTGAAACTGACTTTTTAAAATTATTGTTAAAATAATCTTATTTCACATACTAATCCCAGTTCCTTCTCCATCCCTTCCTACCGCTTCCCCCTGCCTTCCCTCCAAACCTCTCCCATCCCCTCCTCAGAGAGGGTGAGGCCTCCCATGGGGAGTCAACAAAGTCTGTCACACCACTTGAAGCAGGGCCAAGCCCCACCCTCCATTACCCCTGTATTTAGGCCGAGCAAAGTATCTCTCCATAGCCAATGAGCTCCAAAGAGCCAGATCATGCACTAAGGATAAATACTGGCTCCATTGTTAGTGGCTCTACAAACTGCCCAAGCCACACAACTGTCACCCACATTCAGAGGACCTAGTTCAGTCACATGCAGGTTCCCCAGCGAGTCAGTGAACTCCCACTTGCTCAAATGAGATGATTCTGTGGGTTTCTTCATCATGGTCTTGACCCATTTGCTTGTATCATCACTCCTTCCTCTCTACAACTAGACTCCAGGAGCTGAGCCAAGTGTTTAGCTGTGGATCTTTGCATCTGCTTCCATCAGTTACTAGGTGTAGGTTCTATGATGACAATTGAGATAGCCATCAATCTGATTACAGGGGAAGAGCAGTTAAGGTACCCTCTCCACTATTGCTTTGTTTCCTAGCTGGGGTCATCCTTGTAGATTCCTGGGAATTTCCCCAATGCCAGAGTTCTCGCTAAACCCACAATGGCTCCCTCTATCAAGGTATCTCTTTCCTTGCTCTCCCTCTCTATCCTTCCTCCAACTTGACCTTCCAAATCCCTCATTTCTTCCCCCCCTCACCTTAATCCCTCCCCACTCCATTTCCACCCTCCCCTCCCCCCACACTCCCAATTTACTCAGGAGATCTTGTCTATTTCCCTTTCCAAAAGAGATCCATGTATGTCTCTTAGGGTCCTCCTTGTTTCCTGGCTTCTCTGGGGTTGTGGAATATATGCAGGCTCATTATCCTTTGCTTTATGTTTAATATTCACTTATGAATGAGTACATACTTTGTCTTTCTGTATCTATGTCACCTTACCCAGGATGTTTTCTCTAGTTCCATCCATTTGCCTATAAATTCCAAGATGTCATTTTTTACTGCTAAGTAGTACACCATTATGTATATGTACCACATTTTCTTTATCCATTCTTCAGCTGAAGGGCATCTAGGCTGTTTCCAGGTTCTGGCTATTACAAATCATGCTGTTATGAACATAGTTGAGCAAATGTCCTTGTGGTATGAGTGTGCATCCTTTGGGCATATGCTCAAGAGTGGTAATGCTGGGTCTCAAGGGAGATTGATTTTCAATTTTCTGAGAAACCACCATACTGATTTCCAAAGTGGCTGTATGGTGTGTGATTCCCCTCTGTATGCTGTGAATGCCATTGGTTAATAAAGAAATTGTCTTAGGTCTGCACATGGCAGAATAGAGGTAGGTGGGGAAAACTAAACTGAATCCTGGGAGAAAGGGGGCGGGGACAGAGAGAAGCCACATAGCCCCACTGGAACCTGACAGAACTTTACCAGGTAAGCCACAACCACATGGCAATACAGAGATTACTAGAAATGGGTTAAATTAGGATGTAAGAGTTAGCCAATAAGAAGCTAGAGCTAGTGGGACAAGCAGTGATTTAAATAATATGGTTCTGTGTGATTATTTGGGGGCTGAGCAGCTGGGAACAAACAAGTGGCCTCCCACTACAGTTGTGCAAGTTTGGACTTCCACCACTAATGGAGGAGTATTCCCCTTACTCCATATCCTCTCCAGCATAAGCTTTCATTGATGTGTTCAACCTTAGCCATTCTGACAGGTATAAGATGGAATCTCAGAGTTGTTTTGATTTGCATTTCCCTGATGGCTAAGGATGCTGAACAGTTCCTTAAGTGTTTTTCAGCTATTTGAGATTCCTCTGTTGAGAATTCTTTGTTTAGATCTGTACTGAATTTTTTTAAAATTAGATTATTTGGTAATTTGAGGTCTAGTTTCTTGAGTTATTTCAATATATTGGAAATCACCCCTCTATCAGCTTTGAGGTTGATGAAGAATTTTTTCATACTGTAGGCTGCTGTTTTGTCCTGCTGATTGTGTCCTTTGCCTTACAGAAGCTTCTCAGTTTCAGGAGTTCCCATAAAAATCCCAGGAAAATTTGTTACAGACCTTGACAGAACAATACTCAACTTCATGTGGAAAAACAAAGAACCAAAAAAATTGTTTTGGATAGACAAAACAATCCTGTAAAATAAAGGAACTTCCATAGGCATCACCATCTCTGACTTTAAGCTCAACTACAGAGCTATAGTAATGAAAACAGCTTGGTATTGGCACAAAAATAGAAAGCTGAACCAATGGAATTGAATCAAAGACCCTGATGGTATGGGAGAATGGTCTGTATTCTGTCAATAATATTTTAAATAAACGCTGATTGGTCAGTAGCCAAGCAGGGAGTATAGGTGGGACAATCAGACAGGAAGTATATATACGTGGGTCAATGAGAACAGAGAATTCTGGGAAGAGGAAAGCTTGGTCCACAGAAGAAGCAAGATGTGACTGCCCTGCTGGATAAAGTGCTGAGACATGTGGCTAACATAGATAAGAATAATGGGCTGGTATAAGTTGTAAGAGTTAATAAGAAGCCTGAGATACTAAGCCAATCAGTTTATAATTAATGTAGACCTCTGTGTGATTTCTTTGGGACTTAACGATTGCGGGAACCAGGCAGAACAGAAACCTCAGCAACACTCTGGTATTAGTCAAACACCTATGATTGCCTGACTTTTGACAAAGAAGTTAAAGTTATACAATGGAAAAAGAAAGCTGGCATAGCTGGAAGTTGCCACATAGAAGAATGCAAGTAAATCCATATCTATCCCTATACAGAAAATTAGTTTTGAACTTTAAAGTTCAAAAGGATCATTGACTTCAACATAAATCCAACCAAACTGAACCTCACAGAAGAGAAAATGGGAAGTAACTTTAAACATATTGGCATAGGAGACCACTTTCTGAATATAACACCTGTAGCACAGACACTGACATAGACAATTAATAAATGAATCTTCCTGAAACTGAAACTTATTTTTAATGACAATATGAGTACATTTGTGTTTTTACTCTAAACAATGAGTGTGAGTTTGTCTTTTACTCAGGTTTTATCAGATGACAACTGTAGAACAATGGGGGCACATCTTTTGTACTCCAGATGCTGGATTAAAGAAAAATTCAAATGGGTCCCATTTTCCTGCTACAAATTTCTTTCCTTTTCTAATTATCCCAGTAATTATTTTTAGTACCTTAAACTAATTATATTTTTCCTAAAAATCTGTGTTTGTATGTTTGCATGCACAGACACACACACATGTAGATATGCTTATAAGGGTCACAAGAATGCACATTGTGCAATGAAGCAATTGTAAATAAACTGATGTGGGATGTCCTTCTGCATATGTGTTGCTTTTATTGAATAATGAATAAAGCTGTTTCAGCCAATGGCTTTGCAGAGTAATGCCAGGCAAGAAATCTGAACAGATATATCTATATCTATCTATCTATCTATCTATCTATCTATCTATCTATCTATCTATCTATCTATCTATATCTCTTTGTAGAGAGAGAGAGAGAGTAGAGGGAGTCAAGGAGAGGCCATGTAGCTGCTGAAGGAGAAAGACACCCTATGGAACCTTACTGGTAGCCTCGTGATGATACACAGAAATGGGTTAATTTAAGATATAACAGTTACATGTTAAAAAGTCTGAACTAATAGGCCAAGCAGTGCTGTAATTAATATAATTTATGTGTAATTATTGGAGTCTGGGTGGCTGGGAACAAAAGAACAGTCTCCATTTATTATAAACAAAACTCATAATAAATGAAAATACTCAGTAACATATTCATGTATTTGGTGTGAAAGCTCCCTGGGAATTTTGTAGACTCAATATAATGTTATGGAAAGACCAATATCAACACTGATATCAGGATAAAGGCACTTACTGGCTAGTGGATTCCTTATATGTCTCTGCAGGGCAGCTACACACATGTACTATTTGATGCAATGTAGAAGCCACACATGATTGTCAAGCAATTATTATTTCTTATTTGTACATAAGGATATAGGGTGGTGGTAAGTCATTGAGCTCTTCTTTTAACTCTGTCCTTAGCCATCACTTTATTCTCACTGGTTGGCACTTGGATGATCAGAATTTGTGATGAGGGTAATTTTTCTTGATAGGCTGTAATTTTGCCAGGGTAACAATAAAGGCAAGACTTTGCTCCATATGTCTGACGATTTCCTTCTGTCCTCCCTCATAGCTCATTTGTAACTTTCCTATTAAGCTGTGACATTTCATGCCTCAGAGAAGAATGAAAGTGCTCATATCTGGATGGCTTCATTTTCTATCATTTCATACAAATTGAACTCATTTTCACAATCTCTGAAGAATATCCTTTTAATATGTGTGCTACTCTTTTGCTTGTATCCTAGTTCAAGAGAGACAGATGCCATCGGACCAAAGAGGAAACGGAAATCGCAGCCTGTTGTTGTGAAGATTACCACTGTGTCTACAAGTGATGGTGCAACTGCAAGGTTTACCAATCACTCTGTAACTAAATAAGGTTTGCTTTGTCCAGAAATGTGACACACGGAGCTCATACTGACATGAATCTTCATCTTGAAGACCCTTGCTCTGTAGTCTCTGGACACCATAGCTTCTCGCTGAGACCTGTGTTAGGCTGTGGCTAAGGCTCAGTCAAGAAGAAGTTCACTACAATTACACCCTTGCAAATCTGTGCTTACCTCAGTATCAGATGATGCAGGGAAGGGGATCTTGAGGAAGATGTCAGCAAATTTCTAGAGAGATTTGCAAGCTTCTCTAGGTTTTTGTAAGAGAAAGCTTGTCTGTACAGTTATTTGAGAATATAGGCAACAGTGGAAAGAAGAATGAATTTAAAATATGGAATCAGAAAAGGAATCGAATCCTACCTCTACAGCAACTACCTGGATTTATTTAAAAATGTTTATCAGTGTCAATGAAATCCTTATTGAGGGACTACAAAATCAAAGGGGATGCCATATCTGTAAATTCCCATAAACACTGTGTTTCTCTTGTTGCTATACTCACTATTTTATTCTGCATATAATACATAGGTCTTTGATTCTCTGTATCTGATTATGAAAACTTGTGTTGTTTTTTGAGGTGATAAATAAGTGCAGATTTAAAAATTTTAATGTTCAGATATAAAATTTGTCTTCTATTAAAATTAGTTTTGACTTTAGGAAATAGCTCATCACCTACTCCATAATTGAGAAAAGGACTGCAAAAACAGAGAGGACACAGTCACTGGCTAAGGGCCAGATGAGGCAGAAATGTGCTTCTTGCAAACCAACAGGTCAAGGTTTGTACACTGTCAAAGAAACTGAAATTAAGAAAGGTTATTTGCTCATATTGAAACCACAATCAAGTCCTACACAGCTCACCCCACAATGTTCTCTTTGTCTTTTAATGTGTTCATGGATAATTAAATATTTAAAGGCATCTTCAGTGATGAGTTCTGAGGAAGCTCTGTAAGCTCAGCTCACTTCCCTCGTTGCTCCTAAGTTGTCGAGGGAAGCTCTCCATGTGCTCTTCTCTTGCCTACTTGAGCTGTGTACGACAGAAGACCTGTGCCTTGTGTTTATCTGATAACACACACAACTTCCCTCTCTGGGCTTTTCAAAGGCTGTTCTCCCATTTTATCCTCCTCCCTTCTCCCTCTGCCTCTCAATGAGGACCCTGCATTTCTCATAGATGGCTTCACTGTCTCTCAATGAGGACCCTGCATTTCTCATAGATGGCTTCACTGTCTCTCAATGAGGACCCTGCATTTCTCATAGATGGCTTCACTGTCTCTCAATGAGGATCCTGCATTTCTCATAAATGGCCTCAGGTGTTTGCTGGGATATTGTTACCAGCCTCTAGAAACCCAATATTAACAGCTACTTTATTTCAATAGCTTTTATTTTTAACACATTATACTTCTATGAGCCTATGAAATGCAGGGATTTATAAAGCAATTCAAGTTGACATGTTCTATATACATTTTTTAGGCACAAGTATGCATGCATGACAGTGAACTTGAGACAATAAAAACACAATGTCTTACTCTGTATGCTAATGATAAGTCAGATGAGGAGAACTTGGTATGGGATGAAGTATGCTGTGATGGTCTGGAATACTGATTATAAATCTGGTGTGTGTGTGTGTGTGTGTGTGTGTGTGTGTGTGTGTGTGTGTGTGCGTGCAGTCAGTTCCCAAGAGAAGGTAGCCACGTGTGTGCTCTATTTAGGGCAGAGGCTAAATTTAAATGAGCCAAGCAGAACCTGAAGCCTCTGTTCCTTCAGGAAGCAATGGAAGTAAACCGCATGACACTGAGCTGTCTGAGGAGTATTGCCTAAACAACTCCTGCATGATGGGCGGCACCACTTGACATGTCAACATGGTTGGGGGAAATTGAACAAGCCCCCTCCTCGAGATGAAGTGCTACCTGCAATCAATGGCTGCCGAGAGAGGAAGATCAGTTTTCCCAAGGATAAATACTCAGAGTCATCCAGTCTCAAGTGTTCATCGCTAAACCCACACTCAGAAGAGCAACAATAAAGGGACACACACACACACACACACACACACACCTTTAATTAAAGAAGAGGTTATGAAACTGGGGTGAAATAGAGGGACACAAGAGGAAATGGGTAGGGGAAAAGGAGGGGTGGGAATTACACAAATCCAGTACTCATGAATAAAATTCTTGATACAATAAAATAAAACAAAGCCTCAGGGAGCACTCTTTAGCATTTGACCAATCAGTGAGTGAGCACATGGATGAAAACGTGTCTATGCGGAGGACCCACAGAGTCAGTTTATGAGAAGTTGAAAAGATTTCTTCTCCGGTTCACTATCAGTGCCACTGAAACTACACCGAGGAAATAAATACCAACATCCAGAGATCTGCCAAGGCAGTAAAGGGGCAATAGAAATATACTGTGTGCTCCATGCAAGGCAGATGGGAAGCCATGTGGGGCAGAGCAGAAAATGATAATGGCTGGCAAAGAGTACATGTGACCCATCAAAAAATCCTGCCATCCTAAAGGAGGGACTTGGGACTAGAGGTGCAGAATTATAGTGATGGGGCTCAGGGACAATACTTTTCCTTAGTTAGAAGCATAAACAGTGTGTTTTGTTTCTTCTAGCCTTGTGTGTTGTGGGAAGAAAATACATACATATTTAATTCAGTTAAAAATGATTTCCAATCGGCAGCTGTTAGAATATTAGCTTCGGAACACAGAAGTATTAAAATATTCTCTAAATACATCAATATGCCTAGCCGTCTGTGGGCTTTAAAACTGTATTGGGTACTCCATTATGGAACTGCGTACAGGCTATGCTAGGTAGGGAAAGTAAAACCACGAAACCACATGTACACACTGTGTTTACAGCTATGTTCAAAAGTACAGTTAGCGGATTTTACCGAGAAAAAGACCACATGGTCGTTGGCTGAGATGTAAATATTTGGCATCTTAGAGTTTATAGGATTATTTGCCCTATAAATTCCAGGCTGTAAACCTCATTATAGAAAAAAAAGAACTGTTCCATCTAGTCCCACGTTGCAGCAAATGACATACACTTTGGGGTGTACTGTATACCACACCCAAAACAACCAAGACTGTAATGATGGCTAGGTAGGTTTCCTAGGACTCCAACGCTGAACAATAAAATGATCTGCCAGCAGTCGTACAGAGTAAAGACAGCAGTGTTAATAAACTTTCAAATAGGCTCCCCGAGAAGAGTTTTGTTGTCTTCCTGTTTAGATTATAGTTCGGCTGCTGCCAGCGGACAGACATCGTAGATCAGTTCCACAATACGTTTCATTGGATAGACAACCTCACACCCAATGCTCTCTCGTATTTCACTCATGGTCCACTCAGGTTTACATTTCTCCAGCTGGTCATTTTCTTAGAGAAGGAACAAGGAAAGCTTCTAAGCTTCCAGTAGAAAGGGACTGAGAAGGGCAAAGTAGAAATTCAAATACCTGGTACTTCGGATATCTCACTTCCTTCTGTAAACAGGCATTTTGGTATCTGGTCAAAGTGCCTGAGTCAGGTGAGAAATAAAGTTACTCAAAACCTTTAACAAGAAATAAAACTATCATCCTAAAAAAAAAAAAAAAGTGCTGGCAAATTTTAGGTTAACCTGACACCAGCTAGTGCCATTTTGGAAAAAAGGAGCTTCAGTTGTGATAATGGCCACCCCACCAGATTGGTCTTTGGGAAAGCCTGTTTTACAGTTTCCTGAAGGGCAATTGGTGGGCCGTCCCAGCTCACTGTGGGTGGTATCACTCCCAGACTGGTGGTGTTGGTAGCTGTAAGAAAAAAGGCTGAGAAAACCATGAGGAGCAAGCCAGTAAGCAATATTCCTTGTCCCAGGTTCCTGTCCTGTTTGAGTCCCTGTCCTGACTTCCCTCAGTGACTGATTACACTGTAGAACTATAAGCTGAAATAAACACTTTCTTCCTCAAGTTATTTTTGGGCATGGTGCTTTATCACTGAGACATCATACACATGCAAGGTCTTGACCCTCTTCCTATTCCTCCCCCAACACGGTCCTGTACTCTTCTATCCCCACCCCGAGGGCTCTCAGAACAGGGAGGAGAATGTTAAAGGAGCTGGAAGATCAATCAACATAGTATTTCTTCTGGAGACCTCAGCAAGTCTGCCCAGAAACTTCCAGTTTTGACACACAAGGATGCATATAGTTTGATGAGCATTTCCTGTCTGGAAAGATCAAACATCATAAAATATAGACATTTGGCACTGTTGGATCAATTACACTTGCCACCACAGTCACTACTTCTTTTGGATAGCATGGTCAGGATATGGAGTAGAAAGGAGAATAAGGCCACCACAACCTTTCCTGGTCTCAAGCTCATATTTGTGCAACTCTTGGGAAGGGTGGGAGATATTCAAAAAAGAGCAGTAGACAAGAACGCCAGTGGACCTCCACTCAGAGAGGTTAGCGTCATTTGTTCCCAGAATCCCTATCTTTCACTTACATGTGGGATGGGGAAATCAAAATTAGCTCTCAGATTTCTTAGCCACCAAATCCCATGTGACTCTAAGCCACTAGTGATTCACCTTTATAGGAAGAACATCACTTAGCCTCATGTTTTCAGAACCCTGTCCGTGACTCAAGGAATCAGAAAATTCCATGCAAAATTTCACGTTTCTCCTTCTCTAGGCCTTCAGGGGCTCCTTCCCATGAGAAGTCCCACCTATTCAGTTTATTTTACTTTACACGGTGATCCTTAAACGTTTGCTCAGTGTTTCCAAGTGTACAGTATTCAATGGCTATATTGCTGACGTTTGAACCACCTGCTGCGGCTAAATCTTCCCGAGTTTAGTACCAAAAGCATTTCCCAGCCCTCTTGGCAGACTGATCAACTCGGGTAATAAACTGCAAGTTTCCAGGCTGGCCTTCTTTACAACAGCATGGCGGGAGAGATTTTACAGGAATTGCCTCTGGAGCTCAAGCTGTTCACAAGCCATTACCAGGGGATGAGCCCTGTAAAGAAACAGCTGCAAAGAGGAGAAGCCATCATTAATCCAGAAGGCCAGGACCGTATCTGCAACACATTCAGGACCTGCTAGCAGAGAGATCTTGGCTAGAAGCTATGGTGCTGTGGTATTGATTTTGCAATGAAACACTACTTTGGCAGTAGTGAGCGCATGCCTGGTGATTAGACTTAGTCCAAGAGATGTGACCAAAACCATGATTAATAACCTGTATCAGATTTGTGGACAGTCTAGGAAAATACCCTTTCCAGTTTGACAGATTTCTTCAAAATGGGTTGCAATGCTTGCGGTTTTTTTCTCCAAACTTCTTTGATCTAAAGCCATCACAGCTCTAGAGACAAAGACCACACTCACTTCTGATGAGCTAAAGGAATGTGCCATAAAGATTTCAATCCAGTCTGTCTGTTTGCTTAAGGGTTTTCATTGATGTGATGTAAGACACCATGACCAAAAGCAAGGTGGAAGGAAAGGGTCTATTTCAGCCTATATCACAGTCAGTCACTGAGAGAAGTCGGGATAGGAACTCAAACAGAGTAGGAATTTGGAGGCAGGAACTGATGCAGAGGCCATAGGAGCACTGCTTACTGCCTTGCTCCTCATGACTTGCTCAGCCTGATTTCTTATAGAACCCAGGGCCACCAGCCGAGGAGTGGTACTGCCCACAGTGGTCTGGGCCCTCCTACATCTCTCAAAAATATGGACCACAAGCTTTTCCAGAGGCCACTCTGATAGGGACATTATGTCAGTTGAGATTCCTTCTTCCAAACTGACTCTAACTTGGACCAAATGGACCTAAATCTAGCTATCATACTTGCCTTCAGGTCTCAATATCTGCAGAGGCACTGATTGGCTAAATTTACAGAGTGTCTCATTGCCAACACTTATTTTATATACACCTTCTACATTCCACCCAAAAGTGTCTCATCCCTACAGTTTTACACTCCAGAAGTTACCTTCAGTGGATGCTCCGAAGGGTGAATCTTGGTATGCCTAACTGTACCTCAATCCGAATTTTTATAATTTAAAAATTACACACACACACACACACACATTTCTTCCAAAAGTCATTTCTTCATTCACTACAGTCAGGTTTACTCAGTGGTAGGATTTGAACTCTGGCCTTGTGCATGCTCAACAAGCATCCTACTAACTCTATTGCACTCCCAATCCACTATATTATACAAGTATTATATTACTACTATTTTTATTATAGTAAGAATACTTCCAACTTGGTATTTGTAGATAAAAGTTTCTGTCCTTCCTTGTCCCACAGCCATTCAGTCCCAAATAAAACACAGAGGCTTATATTAATTATAAACAGTTTGGCCTATTGATCAGATTTATTACTAACTAGCTCTTAGAACTTAAATTAGCTATAATTCTTATCTACATTTAGCCACATAACTTGGTACCTTTTCTCAGTAAGGCATTCTTACCTTGCTTCCTTTGTATCTGGCTAGTGACTGGTCTCTGCCTTTCCTCTTCCCAGAATTCTCTTAGTCTGGTTGCCCTGCCTATACTACCTGCCTGGCTACTGACCAATCAGCATTTTATTAAACCAATACGAATGACAAATCTTTACAGTGTACAAGAACATTATCCTATAGCAATTATCAGAGTTTTTTCCTTAAATTTGTTCTTTTCAGACATGATATTTTTCTGTGGTTTACAAAAGAGAAACCTTTGAATTGAAGCTTAAAAAATATCTTTTCTTATTTTCTTTTGAGTCCTTACAAACCATAAGAGACTGACAATGACTGAATTGTGACAACAGTTCTGATCTAGGACATCAGTGAGGCTCAAGAAATCAAGCTTTGGGCATGTATGTCATCCATTTGCATATTTATCTTACTTGTTTTTATAAAGACCTAGTTTTAAACATTTTATAAATGACAACTAAATTAGAAGATTAAAACATAAGCAAAGCATAACATGTGGGCCAATTCTATTCACTCCCTAGTCTTCGTAAATAAAGTTTTATCAAAACAAAAGTGCTCACCTGTTTGCAGCATGTCTGTGGATGTGTGTATGCTGCAACTGACCTTAAATATCTGTGACAGAAGCTGCACAGTGCTGAAAGCATTTGCTAGCTGGCTCTCTATGGAAAACCGCCTTGCTTCCTGATTTAGACAGGAGCTAAATCTTCCTGCTTTGCTCATTCTTCTGCAAACCTTCTAACTACTCCATTAGTACCGTATGGATCAGCCTCATGTCCTATTACCAGGTTAACTTCATGACCTAAGAGACCTTATACTTTCAGCTTTAATAGTTGTATCTATAGCTCAGATGACCACTCTGTATTCTAATTCATTCAAGCCTAGAGCACTAACACACACATGCACATACACACATGCACACACTAGCTCATTCACCTTTTTTTTTTTTTATCCCTCTAGACTTCACTCACCTTCCGGCATCCAGAACCTCCATCATATTCATAGCCATTGGTTTCCAGTTGATGCTGCAGGGTTTTAAGGAAAGACCAGTTATTACAACTTATATGTCCACAGCATCTTCTGTTTTCTTATAGTTGTGTGTGTCAGTCAGTGTCTCTGTTGTGTGTTTGGCTTGACTGCAGCAGTGTGACTGGCCAGCTCTATGCTGTGTTTTTCTTATAACCTGCTCACATAAACAGCCTTTTTGGTGGAAGGCTGGTTCTACCATGGTCTAAGAACAAGAGATCAAGCTCAACCACACAAATAATTTTGTCTTCATTTATTCATGTCTCTTAACAAACCATTGCCCAAAATAAGCCACAAGGCCAGCCCTAGAGTCAAGGTGTAGGAACAAAGTCACATTTGGAGAGAGGTCTACAAAGATGTATGGTCAAGGACATGAAAAGAACAACAACAATGAAAAAAAAAACATAAGTCTCTCAGAGGGGTCCATCAACCTCAACCAGAATTGAACCAAATCAAAGCAGCACATTCTCCTGAAGTGCATACAGCCATTCTAGTCCTTTGATCTATAATAGTAAGCTCTGCATGAGAGGAAGCAGAAAACAAAATTACATATTAACTTAAATTCTACAAGCGCTGATGGTATTCTGAAGTCTCCATGCTTCTGGAGTGGTGCTCTTCCATGCAAAGCTCATGTGCAAAAAGTTAGAGCCACATTCTCACCTCACTGCAATGACAGCAGAAAGACAAGAGCTGGAGTTGGTGATGTTCACAGATCAGTGAATCACCACACCACTGGAGTCTATTCTGAAGCCACTATTGCTAACCCTTTAAAGATAATGATAGATACACATAACTGTTGGTACTAAACAGAGAGGCACCATTTACCCATCACCCAGCTTCCTCTAATGCTAGCAAAGTTTTCATGTCAAGATCTAGATACTGATGAAATAACCAACCAATCTTATTCATATAAAACATATTTTATATGCATTCAGTGTGAGCAAACAGTTGATGCTTTACAGTTTATTGCATTCACATATTTGTGTAATGACCACCAGAGTCAAGACATGAAGGTATAATTTCATAAAGCACCTATTTTTAACTAGTCTATGCTCAGTCTGTATAGATACTCAAATTTTCCTTTGTATAGCTTGAGATATGTGGTCCCTATCATACATGTGTAGTCTCCATCAAACACAGGATTGTCTGTCTCCATTTCTTTCTTTTTTTCCTGGTTTTTCACAGGTTTTCTCTGTGTTGCTATGGAGCCTGTCCTGGAACTAGCTTTTGTAGACCAGGCTGGCCTCGAACTCATAGAGATTCGCTTGCCTCTGCCTCATGAGTTCTGGGATTAAAGGTGTGTACCACCACCACCCAGCTCTCTGTTTCCATTTCTAAAGTATGTAATTGTCCATTAAATGTGCTACGTAACTATTCTCTCAAGTGGCCATGGAGTGATTATGCAGTGTGCATCCCCTTACAAATCTAATAAGACCTGTGTTAAATGAATTAAAAAGTCTTTCACTAAACTGCCCTCTCATGGAAGCTCTACTTTGCCCATATGATTTAGTGTTGTGAAGAAATCCTAGGTGAGTGAGCTCTACTTGGTTTCGAATGAGAGATCACTTGAGTTTGGCTCTTGGACATCTCATCAGAAATGTTTCTCTGGCGGCTGGAGAGATGGCTCAGCAGCTAAGAGTACTTGCTGATAGTGCAGAAGCCCCATGTTCAGTTCCAGTATCTACATGGCATCTTATAGTTTGAAACTGCCAGGGTATCAAATACCCTCTTCTGGCCTCCGCAAGGCACACACATGATGCACAGACATACATGAAGGTAAGACACTCCAACACATGCAACAGAAGGCAATAAAAAGCTATCATGAAAGTCTGGTAGTGGTGGCACATGCTTTTAATCCCAGCACTTGGGAGAAAGAAGCAGGCAGATCTCTGTGAGTTCGAGATCAGCCTGGTCTACAGAGTGAGTCTCGAGACAGTCACTGTTTCACAGAGAAACCCTGTCTTGAAAAAAATAAAAGAAAGAGAAAGAGAAAGAAAAGGGAAAAATAAGTTACCATAAAAAATAATTCTTTGGTTATTCACATCTCTGCTATAAAATGCAATTACTGAATTAAAAAATATGCATTTTGCGAACTAGATTCTTAAAGATCCTTTATAAATTAAAGGTTGGACAATAAACTTCAAGAATGTGAATTTCAAAAAAAGCATAGTCAGAAGGGGTACTATTGTTTCTTTCTCCAGACCCACCTCTGACTTTTGTGGATAAAGACGCTAAAGAAATGTCTCTTGACTAGAAGTATTCTCAGACTCAAAGCCAGGTGCTCACCTAGCATGCTGTGTTAGGGCAGTGGTCCTCAGCCTTTCCATGCTGCCACCCTTTTCCTCTTGTTGTGGTGCCCCCAACCATAAAATCATTTTGTTATTTCATAATTATAATTTTGCTGCTGTTATGAATAGCAACGTGAATCTCTGATAATAAGGATGTCTGATATACAACCTTCATGAAAGGCTCATTCTAACCCAAAGGGGTCGCCACCCACAGTTGAGAAGGACTGCCTTAGAGGGTACTGTGTCAGAGAAGGGCTGTACTCACCCCATAAGGTACACATGTTCTTTGTAAGACACCACACTGCTTTTATTTGACTCAGTGACTCTTCTAAACTTACAGCTAAGGCGCTTACAGTATTTTCAAATACTTTTAAGTTTCTTTTCAAATACATTTTAAAGCTCACTTTTGAAGGTTATGTATGAGCCTAAAGAGAAAGAGAGTCTTAAAAGACTTGGCTTGGTAAGAAGCAGCAGTATGGCTAAGAATTAAGGATTCTTGAGTCCGCTAAACACCAGTTTCTAAATCTTTTATGTCTCCATACTGTTCTTTGTTCTCTGGTTTTCAAGTTATTATGTCCTAAACACACAGACACACACACACACACACACACACACACACACACACACACACACACACACACACACACACACACACACACACATACACACACACATGCCTGCAAACCCACCCCTCTTATCATTTTGGCTGCATTCTGAGAAGAGACAGAAAAGTAATTACGTTCGCACTGCTCTCATTTACCAAAAAGCTAATTAAATCTTCAGAGCCTCTAAGTCCCGAAGACCCTCTCCTTATCAGAGAGCCACCCATGCCATCCTTTCAGGAACTACTTGAATCAGCTCTTACCCAAATCCTAAAGGCTCCTTGAAATGGTGTTCAAAAACAAATTGCTTCATTTTGCAATCTCAGCACTCTGTAGGTGAGGAAACAAAGATGGTAGGTGGGGGAAGGACAAATGGCCCAAATCTCCGCAGACAGCACTAGATTTAGACCATGAACTATGTCTTCTCCCTTCCAAACACATGTTCTTTGTAAGACACCACACTGCTTTTATTTGACTCAGGAAACAATGAAAAGAGCGTAGACACTGTGAGAATGGTCTATTTGATCTATCCATCCATCATTTATCCGCCCATTGTACAAACTTGGCCACCTGCTCTGCACCAAGGATTGTGCTTGGCTCTGACCACAGAGCCATAAATATCCCAAGCATGGTCTTTTCCATCTCAGGTCCACAGGCAAAGATGCAGCGGGTCTTTCTCTGGCAGTTTGTAAGCCAGACTTAGCCAGCAGATGTGCTTTTTTGGCCTGTCCATTGCTTTTTAAAGAATATACAATTTTATTGCCAACATCCAAAAGTTGAAAGTATTATACTAAAGACAAGCGGGAAGTCTGGTTTCTCCGGAAGGATTATATGATCTGGCAAGATCGGCCCATTAGTTTCTACTTCATGTCATAGACGAATGTGGGGTATAGCAGTTCCTACAGACTGAACATTCCTCATTTACCCCAGTTTCCACCTGCACTCTTCTGTTCACCTTACACCCAATAAAATTGGGGGGTGCAACTGCCTCCCTGGTGGCTTCCAGGCTCAGGCTTTGCTCTGTGGAATGCCAGGAGCTTTGATGAGAGTGTGCCATGCTCAGCATCAGAGGAATTTTCAAATCAAGCAAAATGGATGCTACCACAAAGACTTGTTCCTCTGCTCCACAGTTAGGGATCCATGTGAAGAGACAATCACGGATGTTCTGCTGTGGAGAAACTGATCGATTTCCACACTTCACAGGTGGTTTCATAGGTGGTGTAGCTAATAGTCACTATAGAAATATGAAAAGAAACAAACTTGAGTATTTGATTGGAATGGAGTCAGAATTAAGACATGGATAGGCTTGAATGGAGACAAAAGTTTAAGGTGGAAGAAAACCCTACAGAAAAAAAGGCAACAAAAGGAAACATCAGTAGGTCTCACAAAGACATGTCTGGTGAATGATCCACACTACCCTGAAGAGCCTTAAGTAGGCTGATAAACAGGCACAAAATTGTGCAGATATTTTTCAAAACACAAGAACAATTAAGAGACTTGTCAAGTTTTTTTTTCTTTTGTGATTTCAGCTAGATATGTGGCCTCTCAACTATTTTATTAAATAACTGCTCTGGTTTATATATGAATAGAATAAAACAGATCTTCATGCTGTAAGAAAGTTGGCAAAAAGCTCTGTATATCTGGAAATGGCAATGCAACTTTATTTTAACAAAATGTACACTCAATAAAGACTCTGTGAAGAGCTGATTGATTTTAGTTGAGAACAAATTTGACTTGAGGCATGCTGGCTACTGATACATAACCACAATTGTTAGCAAAAACATGACACAACTTGCAATTTTACACGTCAATATCAAGATCTTTTGATATTCTAAAGACAAAAGAGCCTTCTGGTTGACCATTGCACTGAAATGTGCTTTTAGACATTTATATCTAAGCAGCCAGGTCTTGCATAGAGATAATTGTTTATAAGCTTTGTTTTTAAATATTGAAAGCTTCCTGCATAGCGGTCAGTCTTTTTAATCTTTTTATTCATTATTTCCATGGCATAGTTCAGAATCATGAAAGATTTTTTAAATCACCTTGAATTAAAAAACCCTATAGTCACAAGATACCCACTTCTACCCAAGCAGCAACAGAGAAGATATTAGCAATCCTTCTCAGACTCATGCATTTCCCACTGACACCTACATTTTACACTTTACAGAATTTACTACAACTTTTTCATTTAAAACAACAATTATGCAAACTAAAAATCATGCTAATTTTCAGAGGACCTCAATGGCTTGTCCAATGTTGCAAAGGTGTCAGAGTCACCTAGGTTCATTCATTGACTCCAGTTGCTGGAGTGTGAAGAGGATACATTGAGAGTAGCAACTCCAGAGGGATGTTCAAAGGACACCTTTGAACATCTGGCTTCCTTTGATGCTGTGAATGTACTACAGAATTCGAAAGTGTGTCCAGACTGAACTTGACCCAATACTGTCGTCATTTGCTTTGGGACTCACTGAGGTCTTCAAGGTAATGATGATATCAAGCACCTACAGGGTCCTTGAGACATATAACTTGATTTGCCTTACAAAGAATCTCTGGAAGGTTGTTCATCTGCCAAAAGACTAATGCAAACAGACCTGTAAGTGATTGTCTTTTAGCAATCGACTGTACAATTGTGTTCTTTCTAGTTCCTTCCCCGGGGGCTACTGTGCCCGGTCCCCTTTGAAAGTGGGGAGATCACTTCTCCTGGTGGCAGGCACTCCATCACAGAAGGTTCTTGTCATGGAAAACTCTCTAGTAAACTGAGGGAAATTCTTTCACAATGCTTCTAATATTTTGTGGTAGCTAAATCAAATTCCATTACCTAATGGAATTCTCTGAAAATGTGAAAAATATTGTCACCCCATCCATCAACTTATTTTCAAGCCATTCAACCATTTCTCTTTTGACTTGGGGAAAATAGAAATTCTTATTCCTGGTCACCTTCCTCCAAATGGCTTCTGTGTTTCCCCGTTATTTGTTATGTTCAATACCCTAAGCTAAGGGTCATCTCAACCATTACCTTCCTTGTCTGAGTTTTGATCAAGGCAAAGTATAAATGAATAGTGTTTCCTCCTGCTATGGTTAAATTGCTCAGCTCACATGAATAAGGTCAGCTCCTAAGCATTTAAGCATTGGGAAACGGATTTGGGTGAATCTCTTTATTCCTTTACCGATATGACAAATATTTAGACGTAAAGGACTCATGCATACTAAGATTATCCAAAGAAAGAAAATTAGTTCTTAAATCTAATTTATTCACTATACAGGGATTTAACAAGTATGACTTTTAGTAAAAAATTTAAGCTTGATTCCATGTGGTAAGTGCATTGGCATCTTTAACTGAAGGGCAATGACTTGTCAACTTGAATAATCACAGTCATTTGGAGCTAAGTCCCAGCTACGCATGTACAGAGAGCATACCTAGCCATTCCTGTTGCTCATGTTTTACTTCACCCACACTTCCACTCCCTGTCTAATTTCATGAGTGAGTCAGGAGGCTGCAGCTGGTCACCCTGCTCAGCTTTTCTCCCGTCCCCACTCATTTGTGACTCTCCTTGTCTACCCAGCATCTCCCTATAACTCCTATCGTTGCCTCTGCAGATGGCCTCTCTCTTAAACTTCAGAACATGTCTTGCAGCAGAACTCTCTCCCTGGCCGTTTCTATGCCTGTCCTTCCTCATTCATTATCAACTCTGCTCACCCAGAACAGTCCCCAGCTTTCCCATTCGACCCGGACCCGACAGCTGCAGGTTCACATTGAAGACCTCTGCTTAGCCATACAGAGCCACCCATCCTTCCAAACTCTCCTCTGCTTAGCCATACAGAGCCACCCATCCTTCCAAACTCTCCTCTGCTTAG
>JAQHUG010000154.1:4212337-4233702 GCA_028555095.1 Dicrostonyx torquatus | reverse complement strand
TGTGTGTGTGTGTGTGTTTGTGTAGCACTTGGTGCTTCATTGGTCCAACTACAAATGACAACTTTGAAAAACTGCTAAAGGTGGAAGTGGTTCCCACAAAAATGCAGAGGATCCTGCTGTTGAGCGAGAAATCTTCCACCCACCCAATCTGTTGATTATCGTTGTGGAGTTTGGAATAAGTCACAATGGAAATGGATTCTACCTACCAAAAGCACAAAGCTATAATGGATGAACCTTTAAAAATAAACACTTGCTTTGTGTTTGCCTTAGTTGTTGTTGTTTCTCCCCCTTTGCTGGGCAGAAGCAACTTGAGGAAGAAGGAAGACTCACAGTTGAAGGGCTCCGTTCACCATGGCAGGAAGTCGCAGCAGAAGAGGCTGGAGAGGGCAGGTCATGTTGCACCTGCATTCAGGAAGTGATGGAACCTGGGGCTTAGCTCCCTTTCTCCCTCAAATGCAGTTCAGGGAAGATGGCTGCCCTCTTTTGGGTGGGTCTTCCCTCATTAGTTGGTTTAATCAAGATAATCCTCACAGGCAGGGACAGGGCTCACCTAATCTAGGTAAGCCCTCACAGGTGTTCCCAGAAGAGCTCTAGATCTTGTTCCCTTAAGAGCTCTAGATCTCACGTTGATGATGGCGATTGACCACCCCAATAATAATGTAAGTAGGTCTGTCCTCACTTAAAATGTCTTTGAGAGTAAAATGTTCACAACTAAAGAGCAGCATGAACTAGGACTGAGTCTTTACACGTTATTGTCATCTGGGGAACAGTAGCTAAGATGTGAGACGAGGAGCCTTGAAGTCGCAAAACTAAATAACAAAGTCACAAAGAATGTCATGTTACTATATAAAGGCAGTACTAGGGATATTTTCCCCTGAAAAGGGACTGTCAGATATTATTTATATAGTGTGAAATGTATTGTTTCAGAATTGCCCGGGTTTCACCTCCGCTCTCAGAACTTCCTACCTTTATGAGCTCGAGAAAGTTAGTCAGCATCTTGAGGCCTCCCTTTGAACACACGCCACAGTTCTGAAAATTCAAACAGGAAACACTCGAGAAGAATGTAGAATTGTGCATGACTGTAGGAGACCAATGCTTCACCGTATTTGTTAGTAGTGATAATCAAGGTGAAAACGAAGAATATTTTCAATAACTATACATTCTATGGCTACATGCGCGTTGCTATCTTTATTTTTCAGGATGGGTCATATTACGTAGAATGCTATTTCTTTAAATAATGATGACTTGGCAAGAGTAAAAACGAATGGTGATATTTCTGGCACATTTTCATGTGCTTAAGTTAGCATAAAAAAACGGGCTTAGCTTAACCAGCTTATAACCTTTGGAGTCAGACCAAGCAGAGAGAGGACGTGCTTTGCAGTCGTGAGCATCCTCACTGTGCCTAGTTTCACAACACATTCCACCCCGGGAAGCTGAAGTAGAAAGTGATACCAAGTTAAGCACATCTGCTGACTAAGTGAGGTTATTTATGAAATATTCCCAGGAAAAGACAGATGCTTCCTTTAAAGGTGTTTGTTTCATCAGGATGTTGCCTTGTACAAGTGCAATGACATTTCTCTTGTGATGAGAGTCTGCAATGCCTTGGCTTGAGGGGTGGACTATCTCAGCGTAAGACTGAGAATTGAACAGGGGAGTCTGAACAGAGCAAAGCTTCGGGGCAAGTGTAGGGAATGCAGCTGTGGGCAGATTCGGAGACACCACTGGATCCTTACCATCTCCTGTCCTGCGTGACTAGAAGCTGAGCGACAGGGAAGACTCTCCAATCTAGAATTTTAGTATGTTTGCAACCTGGCACAGTGAAGAAGAGGTTAAGGCACCAAGTACGATCGGGGGAGAGTATTATGCATTCTGTTTTGTTAGGTTTTTATGTGTTTATTGGGATTATTTAAAAACCTTATTTTGATTTAGTAAGTAAAATTCCAGTGTCTTTTTTCCTAGTTCTCTATAGCTTGGGCTTCATTTTAGGAGGAAGCAAAGGCAATGACAATAACGTTAAAACAATAATTAAGAGCACACATAGCTAACCTAAGACTAACTACATGTCACAAAACACCAATGAAATATAGTGGGTTTCTGATGAAAATTACCACTTCTCTTCACCCAACATGGGTAATCAAATATATTCTTTTTGATTTGAAGACAAAAAAATACCTATAATATCCTTGTCTGGATGTTTCAGCCTCAACATGGTGGAGTCTAAGCTCACAAAAGCAACCAGATCCCATTGAAAAAGATGGCATAAAAAAGTTAATAGGTGTGCTGCTTAGGGAAATCAAGTCCTGGAGAAATAAGCAAGGCAAATTTCATTCTTTTGTGCATGTTGTTTGGCCTGTGGAAGAGCCCTTTCTCCAAATGGGGCTATATGAGGAGGACATGTAGCTGAGCCCCGGAAGACAGGAAGACAGAACTTTCTGAGCACTGAGGCCAGGAAAACAGGTTGTTTGTAGGGTGGTGAATGCCTGAGCGAATGAAAGGATGGGTAGTTACTTCCGGTCCAGAACCTAGGCAGCTTTTAAGGTTTATATGTAGACACAACAGGCTTGGAGTTCATGGCTATTCAAAGTCGAACTCAGCTCAATGGCAGACGAGATAAGTTTTGCAGTCTGAATCCAACTGAACAAATTGTAGGCTAAAGCACAAACCTCACAGTTCTCTAGAGAATACAAAGTATAATGTTATAACATGAGCAAAGTCCAGAACATGTCAGAATCTTCTGACATGAAAGAGCCAGAAGGATGGTACCCATTTCCAGGGACTTGGCAATCAACCAACCGTAGGCTTGATTAAATTAGCATGAAAAATGGGGCCAGGTTGTGAAATATAATTCTATAAATGTGTCAGGTGGGTTAAGGGTGCGTTTTAGATACAAAGCATCCCAGCAAAAGTTTCACAGGTGGAAGGCTTAGTCCTTAGCTTCCGGAACTGATTGCTGAAAAGGAGATGGATCCTAAGGGCAGGGTTCATAATGGACGGCGTAGTTGGGAGGTGATGAAGCTTTTCGAGGTGGGGCCTGATTGGAGGAAGAAGTGTGTGGACTTTCTCATGTCCTGGTCCATTCCCATCCCTGCTCCCTGCTTCTTGGCTACCATAGATGATCAGCCTGTTACACACTTTCCACCATTAAGTTCTGCCTCCCCACAAGCCCATCACCACGGAGCAGCTAAATATGCACGAAAGCTCTGTACCTTTAGGCCAAAGTCAATCTCTCTTACTTTCTTTGAACACTTTCCTCCGGTGTTTATCACAGAGACAAACAAACAAACCAGACTAACGCAGATAAGGTGTGTTTAGATGGACATGCATGAATAGTAACGTAGTCTACATGTGCATAATACACATGTCAGTGTAGCAAACACTAAACATACAGTAAAATAAAACTGAAATGGGAACACGTAAAGGAGAATGTTAAGAAGCATTCAAATTACAAACAAAAAGAGAGAAAAGACAGAATAGAAGACTGGGACGCTAAGGAATAGCCAGGAAACAGTAAGTGGTAGACTCAGGCAAACAGCGCCAAGAATATAGTACATGCTATTGGGCTTCAACTCCAACTGAAAAGTAGAAATAATTAGTAGAAGGTATAAACTTTAAGTTTCTCATCAAAAACAAATTTCAGATATAAAAGCACAGACAGGCTAAACATGAAAGATGGCAAAATACAGAGCTCTGAATACCATTATCAACTAACTTGATGCGGGTGACGGTTATATGTGAGCACACACACAAGGGCCATGACATGCAAGTAGAGGCCCACAGCTTACAGGAGTAGGTTATGCCCTTCATTGTGTGGACTCCAAGGATTGAAATCAGGCCACCAGGTCTGGAGGCAGGTACCTTTCCAGCCACCTCACTGGACCCTTTGCCATCTTCTTCAATGCCCATATTACTTCATTGTCTAGCTCATGTTTTGTTGGGGTCAGGCATTCAAAGTCAATTCCTAACAAACATGATTTTATTTCTATGAGAACGTTTTCTATCATTACTTTCTGTCTTTTTTTTTCTTTTGGCTATCTTATTTCAGTGAGGAAATATTTGATTCTGCATCCTCCGCAAATCTTACCTTTCAACCCCTGCCATTCCCTCTTCTCCTTCATCACAAGTTAGACTAGGAAAACCTGCAGTAAATTATTGACACATGGTTCAAGAATGGAGCTGTGTGAGGAGACTTTTGAATGCTTGTGAGCTAATGCCAAAAACAAAACAAACAAGCAACAACCAAAAAACCCAAGAGCCCTGTGATGTCGATTTCTTTAGAACATAGAACTGTTCTTGGAATGTATTGTCATGCTCCTCCCAGATGTAGCAGGGAGGAGTGCATTTATTTCAGAGTATTCATTACTAATGACCATTGCTCCTATGGAAAAACGTGTTTTTGTCATGTTTGCTTTGTCCTTGTGATTACTTTACTCATGTGACTCTTCTTAACCCTCCGAGTGAGTATAAGTTGTCTGATGTTTTGAATAAAGTTGGCTATTGCATGAAAAAAAAAAAACAAAGTCAATTCCTCCCACACAAACAGTGCCCTGCACTGCAATTGAGAATTGTCTGTGGTGGTCAGGATTGCTCACAAACTCACAATCAGAGAAACTTAATATCCTGGGGTTTCCCCAGAGATAACCCATTCTTAGACCTCCCTGGTCTGGGGTCAGTTAAGAAGGAAACCAAATGCACCAAGGGCCTGCTTCATCACTGAATCACACTGTTGAGAGAGAGCAAAATTAAATGCAGAATGGTAGCTAATAGTGATTGACAACTTCACAGGCACTAAAATAACTTAGCAGACAGCCTTTCAGGCATATTTGAGGGGGATTCTAGTCTCAGCTGATTGAGGTGGGAAGCCCCACCCAAAATGGGGATGGCACCATAGAATTGTCAGGGACCCAGACGTAAAAGACACAATAAGCTGGGCAGCAGTATTCATCCCTCCTCTTCCTGAGGGCAGATGCAGTGTTGCCCTCCCCAGCATCAGGCACTGTATCCTCAGGCTGTGAGCCCAAAGGAACTCTTTCTTCCCTACGCTGGTTTTGTGGGTTCTTTTGTTGCAACAACGGCACAAAAAATCACTAAATGGGTTGTCTTTATCAGTGTCCCCTCTCTGTCCCCAAGGCTCAGGAATCTATGGGAAAAAGACCAGGGTGTGAAAGATTGGAAAAAGCCAAAGGTGATCTCTGTCTCTAAGGCACAACAGGATTGGCACACACATGAACTCAAAAGACTGTGGCAGCGTTTGGAAGACCTGCACAGGTTCAAGCCACATAGGGACCCCCACAGAGAGAGGGAAATGAACACAGGGTCTCACCTCTAACCAAGAAGTTATTTGCAATTGATAGTTGCTGGCAAAGAAACAATCAATTTTCTCTAATGTCTCACTGTGTATATCCACCCAGGCCAGGGCGCCGAAGGGGAGAGGGAAGATGGCTCATGCCCAGGAGTAGTTGGGCAACACAAACCAGACTAAGTTTGAGGGAGGGGGGATGTTTTTGTTTGTTTATTTGCTTGTTTTTTAGTGCCTTATTTATTTGTTTGTTTGTTTCCTTTTTTAAAAGAGAGATATAATAATATAAAATTGGGTGGGTAGAGAGTTGGGAAGGATCTGGAAGGAGTTGGGAGAAGGGGAAAACATTATCAAAATATATGAAAAAATTTAACTTAAAAATGTAACTAATATGTTTTTTAGAAAGTGCAGCAGGAGGCTAGTGCTCTCCAGGGATGTCCCGTGGCTCGGTGCCCCAAGTCACTTTCCAGGGGCTTCATTTGCAGGGTTTCTCAGAATACTTTTTCCTGGTTGTGAAAATTGCAAGCATATTTCTAATTGTCGGGAGATGCGATATTTAAAACTCTGAAGTTTTGGTGACATTCCAAAGAAGCAGCTTATCTTTTCTAGCCTCTTGCTTAAAGAGTTCCTCTGCCTCCCAGACTTTTTACCAATGCAGAACAGCTGCTGATTTCTGAGTTTAGTTTAGTGGCGTGCATGTATTCATGCAGGGATGCTTCTGCTCATTCATGTGCAATGTACATGTGCATGATCGAGCATGGGGAAGAGAGAGAAAGACAAACAGACAGAGGCACAGAGAGAGTGAATGTCAGGTTAACAAAGTCTGAAATGTAGGGGTGAGTTTTGGATTCAATGATTCAGATCAATGGGTCCTGGTTTTAACCATTAGGTTGGTTTGCCCATCCTCCAGGTTAGTACCTGTCAGCATTTTCAGTAGCATAGGAAGCAAATCAAAGGTGAATGAGAATGCAAGGTAATCAGCCATCTTTATCTACAAATAAAATTAGTTAAAATATGAGAGTGTGTGTATGTGTATGTGCTGTGGGATGATGGTTTATACCCTGTCAATTGTATTTTAATAAATGCTAATTGACCAGTAGCCAGGCAGAAAGTATAGGTGGGACAACCAGGCAGGAAGGAACCAGGTGGGTCAACGAGAACAGGAGAATTCTGGGAAGAGGAAAGCTCATTTTTGCAATCATGACCCAGCCATAGAGCAAGCAAGATGTGATTGCCTCGCCAAATAAGGTACCGAGCCACCTGGCTAACAGACAAAAGAAATGGGCTAACATAAGTTATACGAATTAGTTAATAAGAAGCCTGAGCTAATGGGCCAATCATTTTATAATTAATGTAAAGCTCTGTGTGATTTCTTTGGGACTTAACCACTGAGGGAACCGGACAGGACAGAAACCTCAGACAGCAGACAACATGTATGTATGATGTATGTTCACTTTTATAATTCCCTCATCCCATGGGCTGGTAACATGCTTACTGTGCCCATCTTAAAGCATGACTTGGGAAAGCCAGAGAAACTGTAAGCACAACCACCATTCCTTATTCTTGTTCACAGATCAGCCCCTGATGCTTTCAAATCTCGGCTTCGAAGCAGACAATTTTAAGCGGAAATATTAAAATACTACAACAGATGCTGTGGTCGACGTGTTAAGAAATGGTATATGTGTCTAAATAATATTTACTTCCTTAGAAGTAAATTTTAGCAACTTTTGGCCCTAAATATAACAAATTCCCCCAAGGAAACATGCATTTACACTTCCTTGAATTGACTCCTCCCTGAGTGTGGCTGGTGCATTTTAAAATGGGAATATGGAAGTTTAACTACAGATTAGCGCCACGATGGCCTTCCCTACAGAGTATGAGAAGGTCTTTGTCTCCAAAATAAAAATCTACTAAGGCAAAATAAAACAAATCAACCACTCTGCAAACTTCCCAGGTTAGTGGACGAGTCATCTGAAGCCGCCACTTCCAGTCCCACACATAAAAGCACAACTCCAAAGTCAGGGATTAATGTTTTCGTCTCCACGTCATTTTACTTGCATGTGGCTTCCATTTCAATCTTAGTTAGAATTTGTGGAGAAATTCATCGTTATTATATGTCCAACTGTGAAGGCAATTGTCTAGAATAATAACACATGTGCTTATTCACCTAAGATGCATGTTTTTGTCTAGCAAGAATGCTTGAAAGGATGAAGCCAATCCACACTTACTAACACACACACACACACACACACATACACACACACATACATACACACACACACACGATAGGACTTACCTCTTTAAGAACATTATAGTGAGTGAAAACAGAAGAGTGAGGGAAATGCTGGGGAAAGCCATATCTAGAAGGGTTGGGAAGGTTTGGACAGGTGAGCAGTTACACTGAAAATTAGATGTTAGCACTGGACAGATCAAGCAGGTAGGAATGAGGTAAATATGCTTTTTGTCGCTCTAGGACGGAAAGAGGAAGTTTAAGGTGCTGGAGACCTGGTAGGTGAAGCTATCTTTGAGGTAGGCATGAGGTTGAAATGATGGGGCTGGAGAGGGCAGGCCAGGCTTATGGAAATCCCCTGTCACTCTTTGGGGTACAGAGGAATGCAATGATGGAAGAGAATGACGGTGTGTTGGGTTAAACAGGGGACATGCACACAGGCGATGCAGATATTCGTTGTCTGTTTCACACATGTATCCAAGTAGATGGAAACATGACAAAGGTGGTTAGTTATTCAGTACCTTCTTCATGCCACTGGGCCACTCCCGGGAAGTAGTGTTTACAAAGGTCAGAAGTAACAAATGGTGGGTTCCCCAGAACCTATATGTCTGCTTTCCAGAGGGGTGAAGTCCAGTTTGGGAGGCCAAGGGGATGTTCACTGCTCCCGCTTCCCAGCTTGATCACCCATCAGAGCTGAGCATGAGGACAGAACTTGGGATTTCTCTGACTCCTGGGCGATGGAGGGCAAACAGACGGTGGCACTTGCCTGGCATCCTTCTGTGTCGTTCTGTCGTCCTCTCTAATGTTCAGTGAAGGCTGTGTTAGCTTAAGGCACTGACAGGGCAGCATTTCTACACGTGCAGAAGAAAGAAATCAAGTCGCAGTTGAAGGAAGTTTCACTTAACTTAGCTATTGGATGCTCATGGTTAAGACTGGCACATAATGCGATTCTACCAAGTCTGTTTAAAGAAACATTTTCCTCTAAATCTTACTTTCTCTGTTGTCCCAGTTATAAAGAGAAATTGTGGTTTGCCAATGAAGGAATATTATAAGAAAACATTTATTATTATTATTATTATTATTATTATTATTATTATTATTATTAAGCTAGAGTCTCTTCCTTGTAACCTGGAGCAGATGCACCATCTCAATCACAGCAGTCTCCATCGGTACTGCTCCCCAAGCCTGTGGGCAAGCCTCTGCCTGAGGGAAGACTTTCTCATGCAGGCGTTGTACAGAGCACACAGCTCAGTATTAAAATGGGATGCAACTTCCATTAAGCAAAAACTATTTTTCTGATCGAGATATGGTCCAGGTAAAACTCAGATCAAAGCTTGAAAAGTCTGAAAAGGATTTACCTGGGAAGTACTGTAGAAAAGCAAGTGACTGACTATAAAATGGTTGTATTTTTACAAATATCCAGTTACATGACACAAATCTAGGTGCTGTCATTCTGAGGCTCTCTCTTCATATATATATGTATGTGTGTATGTGTATATATATATATATGGAAGAGATTCCACTAAATTAATTTTTTAAATATTTATAATTTTATTTTATATGTGTGAATTTTGATGGTTTGATACATAAAGAAAAAAGGATGGAGGATCAGAATTATTTTACGTTTTGGTTAGAACTATTTTAACAGTCAATTATTAATAAAGATTATTATGGCTAAAATAGCCTCATGAATTAACATTTGAGCATAAAAATAGGAAGTCAGTGATCATGGGCTAATCCATGTTGAATACTATGTTAAAGATCTCATCCCTTTGTCTAATTTACTTCATTCAGTCATGAGCTGTGAAAGCCTGTCTTGGACTAGAAAAGACTGGTGGATTGGCATGAAGCCCTGGTGGGTAGATGACCTCTCCGTTTCCCATCCTTTCTTTAAATCAGTCTAAATATCTTGTGAAATGGTACCACAGCAGTGACTTAATGCGATTTCTTCTTAATTGGGGGCATTTTCTCTGTTGTTCATTTTAAGTTTATTCTACTTGAGTGGATTTTGTCACTGACTCTCCATGATGTTAATCATTTCTCTTCTATTCTCTACATCTCAAGGTTCATGGTTGCAAAATGGACTGTGGCTATCAGACCATGTGGTATTTTGTTTGGCATTTTGTTTTTTATTTTGTCCCTACAAAGCCTTGAATATCAACACAGTTGCTTTTCAGCCATGGCTATTCCTGCTGTGATTACATCCCAGGGCACTCAAGGCAGAGTACCTTGAGAACCAGCACCCCAGCACACACCCTTCTTCAATGCCTTCTTCACAGCTTAAGAGGGAAGAGATGCAAAATGAAAGCGAATCTCCTGGCCTCTTTTGTGACTTTATTTTAGAATCCAAGAGTAATTGCGTAATGGCTAATGCTGCCTGCTGCAAATGACCTTGGAGAAACCACCATACCCGGGCTTGTATTGAAGTTAAATCCCCAAATTTTCTGCTGCTGCTGACCAAGTCTTATCGTACAGTTACCACGTTTATAAGGGCTGCCTTTCTTGGAAAGGTGTATCTACCTGGAGGTGTACGCAATTGGCTAGGAGCTATTCATAGCTTTCGTGGCAGGGAAAACTATGACCTGTAGCTCTGCAGGTACAGCACAAAAATGAAAGACAAACAGAAAGGGATCCCATTGTGGACAAGTTCATGCTGACTACATAAGAAAGCATATAAAGTCATTATTATTTGTAAACCTTGTATACCTTGAACAATGACTTATTTCTTGTTCTGAGATCATCCAATCTGCTGTTAACATGAGGGACAGAGAGATCCAGAAGGACCCAGTCACTGTCTTTAATTTCATGTTTCCAGAAACAATACCTACCGGGGACAGAGGAAAACCTTAGGAGTTAAAATAGTGGCTTTATCTTACATGACCCAAGGCAATATGTGACAAGCATCAATTCCAACTTCGTGTTATTAATCAGGATTCAGCCTCATAGCCTTAACGAGATGCAAGGAGTAAGCCAGTAACACATGGCCTCTTCTGAGGCAGCCACCGTGAGCAACTGCTCTACCCCACGGGCCGGGGAAACTGCAAGGCAGCTGGTTGCCTACCGCAGGGAGTTCACAGAAACCCTTGCCAGATGCAAAAATTAAAGCTGGATAAGAACCAGTTACGAAGTTTGCCAAAACATTTGACACATGGAATTGTGCAAGTTCATTGACTAATACGAAAACAAGTTCCGCGAGGAGAGCTGAAGGAACCGAGGAGTTATGTAAGCGCTAACTCCCATTAAGCAAATTTCCCAATTTCCCTCAACTACCCACTGTCCAGTCACATTCAAAAGAAATGCTGTGAAAATATGAAATATGTGTCCAATAAAATATGATCATATGCTTTAAGGGGGGATTTTTTTTTTTATATACGTGCATTTTGGGTTCCCATACATTTTTTTCTGAACTTTTAAGGTTGGAGTAACTGGTGCTTAGAACGGAGATGGCTCGGCCTGTGCCTACGGACATGTACCACTGCACTTGGCTCTGGCACAGGGCCATGATGAACGGTAGAAGCAGAGGTCACACCTCCCCTGTTCTCCATGGCCCTTGGTCATGACCAGACACAATGCTGACTGCTTAGGTGGCGTTTTCACTCCGCAGTTAAACTTCGCACTGGAGTCTCCAGTCACACTCCGTGTAATCTACTGACAGGCAAAGGCTGCATTTTCTTATGTGAGCCTTGATTGCAAGTAGGTTTAGAGCACTTTAGCAGAAGAGATGAACTAATCCAGACAAAACTGCAATGGACTTCTGCCCTTGAAATAAAGAATAACTCAGAATCACCACCAAGAAGCAAGGACTTTGGCCACCTTAACTTTAAACGCAATGGCACGTTCATCTCGAGTTTTGTTTATTTTTAAATTCAGTTTGTGGTGCTGTGTCTCCGATCCTCTCTCTTTATTAGCTAAAGAGCTCTGAAAGGAAATGCATCCTGCTGTGACTTCAAGGTCCAAGGTGTTTCTGGGTCTCCTCTGTGCAGACTAATGTTCATTCCGTTCTCTCCTTCTCCTGCCTTGTCCTGGAGCTTCATCACGGTGTTAACACACTCACACAACTTTAGAGGTCACAAGAAACTGTTCCCGGCCTGGATAAGGACTATGCCGCACTCATACTGTGAGCCACGCTGTCCTCACTGGAGTCTAAGGGGTGAACTTGAGAAGAATGAGCTGGGGTCAGGGGTCACCCTTGGAATAACTTCTGATTAACTCACCATGTCTGGACCCCAAAATTAGCACTCCTGTTGACTCCCATAAGACACATAATTGACTACTTCCTGTTTGCAAGGCCACTAGCTACTTGCTCGTGACTGCCGTCATCAGAGCTTCCTTTTATGGAGTAACAGAAAGCTTTCAGTAAGGCTGTGGCCTAGTTGGAAGGTCCTCCATCCAGAAGGTAGAGGTGTGATGGCAGTTCTGCTTCTTAATAATGTCACAGGGAACTCTGAATCAGGAGACTCTCTCTTCTGTGTAATGTCTGGCACACTGAAAGCAATGGATAGATTAGCCCCATAGAAATAATTGGCAGAGGGCTACAGACAGAAGTCCCCAAAGACAAAGGACTAGTAGTCCCTCCATTCAAATCCACCATTCTCTTGTCAGAAGGTAATAAAAACATAAAAGGAGATGTGTTACCATAAGATCCCACTATATATCCATATCTCAATATCGAGATGTAGATATAGATATATCTCAATTCCAGGTCCATGAGTGAAGGAATCCAAATCAGCATACATACATAATAGAGATACCTGTATACCAGTGGTCACTATAGAACTACGCCCAAGAGACAAGTTACAGACTTAGCCTGGGTGCCCGTCAATGACTGAATAGTTATATGATGTGTACCATTCATATTCAATAGAGCATTATTCAGCCATAAAGAACTTTCAAAGCCATGCCATTTGCAGGAACATGGTACCTAGAACTGAAAATGAAAATCATCATGTCATGCCAAATGAGTCAGACCTAGAAATACAAGTATCAAATGCTTTGTCTCATACACCGATTCTAGATTTTAAGGGACAGAAGTGCAAAAGGAAAAGGGAGTCTTCACAGGAAGAGGAAGAGAGCCTTGGGTGACAGTCATGGGGGAATTCTGAGAGCTTGTGAGAAATCTCCCAGCAAACAAGGCAAGAGTCTTTTGATCTCTTCAAAACACAGAACTGTTCTTTGAAATGTACTTTTACACTTCTTCCAGGTGTAGTGAATAGGAGTGACTTTACTTCAGCTGTCATTCTCATATACATCTATGGAAAAACATGTTTTGGTCACGTGAGGCTTGTGCTGTGACTGCATGCTTTACTCAGGTGACTCCTCTTAACCCTCGGAGTATAAATTGTCTGATGCTCTGAATAAAGTTGGCTATTGCATGAGACTTTGATCCACCCAGTTGTCAGGCTCTGCTCTCCCAGGTTCATGCCACCAACTAGAGCAGTAAACACTTAGGGAGTAGCGGAGGGAAGGAGGGTTAAAATGTGATATGAATTTGATGGTAGTGGTGCATGTTTTAATCTCAGCACTCGAGAGGCTGAGACAGGAGGATCACCATGAGTCTGAGGTCGGCCTGGTCTACAGAGTGAGTTCCAGGACAGTCAGAGTTGTTACATAGAACTCTGCCTCAAAAAATGTGATATGAGCATAGCCTAACTATTGTATTCATATATGAAACCCACTACACTGTCCAGTTAACATATTTTAATAAAATACTAAAAACCCTGACCGAGGCCCTAAACTGGTAGGCAAGTAATCAACTGCAACATTGAGAAACATGTAGTCCTCAAAGAGGTCAAAGTCACCCATAGTTAGGGGACATGATAGGCCTTTACACTGAAATTTCAGACTGTAATAGGTGAAGATGGATTGATTTTTAAACTTTATCTACTTTTATCTTTAATATGTAAGTTAGAAAAGATGTCCGGACAAGTTGGGGATCATTAACAGGATCTAGTAATTGACACAACATGTATAATATTTGGGGTATTCAGTTAACATTTACTCGACAAATAAAACCATATCCAACCTAAAATCCTTCCCTTCTCCAGCTTATAAGTTGTATTGGGTGATAATTAAATATTTTATAAATTTTCAGGCCTCGCTTTAATTCATCATCACTCCTCTATAGTCCCAGGTTATTACTTGTAGCAACTCAGAATATCGTATTAAATACTGGCAGATTTTCACTCCTGTGATAAGCAGGAATAAGGATCATACTTCATTAGGGAAACTGCATTCTCAAATACAGGTGGTTTCTTCAATCTTTTTTTGTGTGAGGTCAACTCTACAAACAGGCCCGAGGCAATTGGGCAAAATTAGGACTCAGTTCTGCCCTTAGTCTAAAATTAATCAGCTATGGGTGTTATGTTTCAAATGTGAGATATCCCCCACTGGCTCATTTGTTCAAACACTTGGCTCCCCACTGGTGGCACTGCTGGGGAAGGTGTTGAAACATTTAGATGGCAGGACCTGACCTTACTGAAGGAAGTGGGTCACTGGGGGTGGACCTTGAGGTTCTATAGTCCAGCCCCAAAAGAAGTGGGTTCTTTCCTTCTAACCCTTGCTTCCTACCTGCCATGATAGAATGAGTCCCTTTCATCTGAGGCCCAGAACAAACCCTTCCTCCTAACCTGCTTCCTTAGAGCTATCTCCTCTCTACAATGAGAAAGTCCCTGGTGCACTGATGATGCCCACCGGAGCTGGTCTTGCTTCTGTAGGTATCCTTGCCCAGCATCCCCATCCCTCAACACAATGCCCAGTTGTCTCCCCAGTGGCCTCATCTCCTCTGACATTGCTATGACATTGCTCATGTCCTCTGACGTCCCTTTGGGGGGAGGGAAGAGGCCTCCTTTTTTGCAGCGCTTTCTAAACTATCATTGTGTTTAGATCCTAATCACTATAAATCTTGAGAACAATATTGCAGAACAGTTGGTGTGGTGTGGTGTGTGTGTGTGTGTGTGTGTGTGTGTGTGTGTGTGTGTGCACATGCGTTAGAGTCAAGTCGAAGGGCAGAGTTAACACACACTGTTAATTGAATGACTTTTCAGAAAGCCTAATGGAGTGTACAATAAATTTAACATTATATTCATTTTGGCTAAAAATCAGTCAATTCTTTGTGGTAGCAACCTGGACAGACATAAAAATTCATTTTTGCCACCTCATGATATTTTTAGCCATTAGCTTTGTTCTGATTATTGGAACTATTTGACATCATGCCTCATTTTGATATTTTCATTGATTCTTTTCCAAAGGGAGCCAGAAGTTTTTTCCATATTTTCATCACTGAATACCTGAGGAGCAAAAACATCGCTTTAAGAAACACCAATATCCGTAGAACACCATGACAAACATTGTTACCTCATTTTGTAATTCTACAGATCAGCGAGGGAAGTTAAAGGAATATAGTACTATTGAATTTAAAGAGATTTGTGGTAGTATGGCCACAGCCCAGCAGACAAGCAAGAAACTATTAATGAAGAAAATTTACTAATCATTAACCCTCAGATAAATTACTTTTAAAACACATCAGCATCGCTTCAACACTCACAGTACAGCATAATAAAGCCTCTATTGCTATAGTTTGGAAAGTGTTTGGGGGTGCTCAAAGAAAATTCCAAGTCTCTCTACCTTCTCTCACATTATAGTGAACACCAGGTTGGAGCCTGTAGAAGGAAGGAGATTTTAAAAGGTGCTTGTGGATAGGAAGGAAGAGTTCAGCCTGGGCCTTGTGGAGGGCCGGAAACTGTGAGGTGAAGGCCCAGAGCAACAAATACAGAGTGTGTGCATCAGGCCTCAAAGCTTGCAGCCACTCACCCAGGCGCTTTTGCCAGCAGACCTGATCAGACCAGCTTCAGTCGTTCTCAGCCCGTGAGTGCTGACCCCTTAAGGGCTCAAAGGACCCTTTTACAGAGGTCATATATCGGATTTCATGCATATCAGGTATTTACATTGCGATTCATAACAGTAGCAAAATTGTAGTTATGAAGTAGCAAAGAAAATAATTTTATGATTGGGAGTCACCACAACATGAGGAACTGTGTTAAAAGGTCCCAGCATTAGGAAGGTTGAGAACCACTGGGCTAGCACTTAAGAAAGACTACCCTACCTCACCCTCACTCCTTTGGAGCAGTTATGACTGGTTTTGCTAAGAGGTGAGTCAGTGCAAGGTATTTGGAAACTACAGGCACACCTTGTTTTCTTACAGCTTGTTTTCCTTCATGTTATCCCAGAAAACATTCTAGAACACAGCGGTTTCCAAGAATTTTTTAAACAAATTACAATGATTTAAATCTTCAAGTATAATTTTCTCCAAACTCAGCTTCTTTGGAGCCCCACCCACATGCCCTGTTTCTCAACTGGACTTGAAATCTCCAACAGGCTCTTGCCCAAGATGCCAGAGATAGATCAGAGCCAGGCATCCAGAGACTTGAGGGTTGATAGTTCTTTATACCTTTTGGCAGAAAAACCAGTTTTCACAGGAAACACACACACACACACACACACAATCTCTAGCACATCAGCTAACGCAGTCATCAAGATAGGAATACAAATTGGACACACATTTCATTCTTACTTCTCTTTTTCTCTTCATTTCTTCAACCGTTATTAACTCTTCCAAAATTGGATTTGCTTATATTTACATTTTTGTCTATCTCAATACAATCCAAACCGAATCCAATATTCTAAAAGCCAACGTACTGTCTCTTTTTGGCTACAGCGGATACCCAGAGATTTGCTGCACTGAAATTGTCACAAGCACTATGCTTTGGACCTGAAGTCCAGTGGCAGCTTTTGACACCTGAAGACTTCTGCAGTCCCTAGACTGCACAACCTGGCAGCGGGAGGCAGGGTGCCAAGAAGCCACACGCCACTCACCCCTTCTTATTTGCATGATCTAAAAGGGGACCTATCTCCTGTCGGTCAGAAGAAAATGAGAATGTGAGAATGTGGATTCGGAGACTAAATTACTGAAGAGAGAAGAGTGACAGAGGGAAAAGAGGTGTGGCCAGAGGGGGAGGGAAGCAAGAGATGGACAAAGGAATGCAGCCTTCTAGCCACAGAGGCTGCTGCACACAATGGCGCCTTTCTGACCACAAAGGAAGGGGACTGGCTGAAAAGGAACAACAAAGAGAAAACTAATCCCTTGAAGAAGAATGACTTCTCAAACGTGCGAGTTACCTAGCAGGAATGCACTATTTTAATCTTTTCTACTGGAGCTCACAGACACACTCACATCTGCCGGGATGACATAGGGGATTCATTTAGAAGCCATTTGCTCTCCCCGTTAAAGAGTCTATAGTCATTGCATGTGTCATCTGAAAGCCTGGCTGCCTATTGATTTCAAGACTGCCTTCTAGGGAGGCCTTGTGTGTGATTTGAGGGCTGATGGGGAATCCATATGTCAGGACAGTTCAGACACGAGGGAAGGAAAGGAGGGCCTGGGTGTGATTCATTTTCTCCTCTAATTATCGGTGAGTTTACAGTGAGCACTCTAGACGGAATGATATCATTTGTAAACATGGTGAATTATGGCTCTGATCTCAGGCCCTGGGGCCAACCTAGTTTGTATTATAAGTTGACATTTACAAATCCTTTAAAATTTAGCCTTTGATTGCCCCATGGGAGTCAGAAAAATTATAAACCTTTTGCAATCCATTGATTGGCTGCACTGTGATAAATACACAACTTTCTGAAAGGGAGAAAGGTGTTTATCCAAAGCTGCTTTATAATTTCCACTGAGGAGAAATCCAGGACATTTAAAACTGAAGACCGCTTTAAAGGGGCGCATGCTGAGGAGGCTTGCAGTGACTTGTTCGCGCAGAATCGCAGTCCGGACCTGCAGATTCTTTCCTCCCACGGAACACAGGAACCCGGCAAGGGGGCCTAGAGGACACACTGGCCTACAGCTCTGCAGATGTGGGACAGACAGCTTCCTATTGGAAATGCACTTTATAATCACACGATATAGACACATCCCTAGACAGCACGGGAACTCAGTCTCCAGAGGGCATGGTTAAGGGATGTGTGGAGAACAAGGTTGTGTGAAGTCTAAAAGGTGTAACGCAAACCCAACCTGGTGGCTTGGGTCTGTCACTGAAGCTTGTAGTTGGATGAAACAGGAGGATCACAAATTCTAGACTTGTCTGGTCTAGAGACTGAGTTCATGGACAGCCTGGGTAACATAGGGAGTCCCTGTAAGCAAAACAAAAAGCAGAGAGATGTCACTGAATGGTGGAGTACTTGTCCGGTAACACAGGCCCTGCTTTCTATCTCCAGCCCACCAGCGCCAAAAAAAAAAAAAAAAAAAAGAAAGAAAGAAAGAAAAGGAAGGAAGGAAGGAAAGAATAAAGAAATAAAGAAAGGAAAGAAAGAAAGAAAGGAAGGAAGGAAGGAAGGAAGGAAGGAAGGATGGAAAGAAAATGAGGAGGTCAAGTATACTTTAAGGGCAGCACCTCCCCTACTTTAGTGCACACTGAAGTCACCCAAGACCTTGCAGAAGCAGTTCCAAAGTCTAAAGCTGGATCTCAGGTGTCTTTTTTGTTTTGTTTGTTTGCTTATTTGCTTTGTTTTTTTTTGTTTGTCTCTTTTTAGTCCATAGTTGGTATGGTATGGGCTCCACAGCTCAAGCTCCTTCTGGCTAGGCCTCATGAAGCGTGCTTCTCTGGATGGAGCAGGCTGGCACTGTGGCTGAACCCAGAAGCTTTTTTTTCTTTGGCTTCCTTTGTCTTCTCATCCTTTTCCTTCACCTGTTGCAGGAAGTTTTCTTGGCTCTTACGGTGTTGACCATGCTCAATCCGCACATTAATTCTCTTGGCAAGATTCTGGCCCTTAACTTTCTTATTTACACTGATGCCCACCGCGTACTGAATGACCTCGTATGCTCTTCTGGGTTTGCCATGGCAACACTTATGGGGCATTCCTCTTTTGAACAGTGACTATTCCCTTGATGTCTACAATATCACCCTTCTTGTAGATTCTCACATAAGTGGCCAAAGGAACAACCCCATGTTTCCTAAAGAGCCTAGAGAACATCTAGAGAGTATCCTTCCCTCTTTTCCTTTGTATTTGTCTTCTTGGTGAGTTACTGGGAGATGGCTACTATGGCTGAAAATCACCTTTAAACAGACAGACAGATAGACAGACAGACAAGAAAATAAATAAGAAACAATTTGGATGTTTCTGAGACTGACTGTTCATGAGTCTCAAAAAATACTTGGAAAGGTCATCTTGACAGATACTACGGAAAACACAAGTGGGCAAGTTCTGTAGGAAGATTTCATTCCATTATATTTTTCTCCATTGCCTACTAATGGCCTACAACATGCAGGCAAGCTGAAAAGCCTTGTTCAGGTGATGAGAAATCTTTATTGCATCATAATAAGCTTTCAGATATTTAACTGTTCAGAAGCAACGGCGATAGCCAAATGAGTAACAGGATAGTTACAAAACCTGTCATCGCCAACAAAGACACTCAGCCCGTCATTTTCTTCAGTAAAATAACAAGTGATATTTGCTTACATGTGGATCCCTTCTAGGCTCTAGATGGAGTTGTCAAAAATCTGCTGTGGTAAATTGCAAGCAAGCGGCTCTGCTAGTCTATTGGCATACTTACGTTATTTGTGTGATGTGAGGGCTTTTGGTTTATAACTACCGTGTTTGTTTATCTCAAAAATTACAAGGTAGAAGACAAGGATCTGGAAGAGGAGAAGAAAATGTCTGTCATGTCTGTTATCTCTCACTGAATTCACCCTTCGGCTTTGTGATGTCTGGATCTTCCCTTTCTCACGGGATTGATGCATTCCCATGATCCAGTTCCTTCCCGTGCTGTAGCAGAGTGTGCTGGGGGCAGCAGAAAGAACACGGTAGAAGCGATAAGTGGTGAAGGTGGAGATGAGCAAGCTCATGAAGAACATGGTGGGTTCCCCCCTGATTTTCCTGAGAGAGCTAGGAGAAGCCAGTTTTGATAGATTCAGGACTCTCGGGCAGTCTTATGGGAAAAGTAAACTCTGCCGGGTACAAAACTGAGTCTGGGTTCTCCAGATAATTACAGGGAGTTAACCCACTCTGGTGACCCCTGCAAATGATTGCATCCTGGGTCAAGTTCTGCATTGCAGATGTAAGGAAGCAATTCCAGTCACAGCTACACTTAACAGCACCCAGTTCCTCAACCCTTAGAAACCATGCGATACGGTAAATGATTACTGTATCAACCTAAAATTTCGAGTAACTTTTCAATGAAATAACAATAAAAAATAACAGAATTCATACCCACGTTTCCTGTGTAAAATGTCTATGACAGAACTCTTGAATAGGCTTCCGTTTGACCTTCTGCTAATCCCATAGCTAGAGAAGAGACCAGAAAACCCACTTTCACGCAATGGTGTACACTTAGTCCATATTTTTTGATAAGGATGCTTACAGCTGTAAGAATAGCGGTAACTAATAATTAATTCACTCTTGTACCATATTGCATAGTAGCCATCATTGTCCTAAATGAAAATATTTGACATGTTTTTAAGTGGGAGGTAGAAACCATAGTTTTTTGTTCCACTTTGTCTGCACAGTTACAAACCTGATTATATAAAATATTAAGGTGGTAATATATGTATTGGGTGCATTTGGAATCCCATGCTTGGTCATACAATTCGAAGAAAAGAGAAAAGATCCCAAGCAATAAATATCTCATCACACCTCAGCATAGGACTTAGCACAAATGTCACTGCTGTAAACAAGCTCATTCTAAGAACTATTTAATATACTCTCTTCTTCAACTAGACTTTCATTCTAAATTTTAAAAAAATTGATAATATCCAACAAAAGAAAACTAGATTTTTTTTGTTTTAATCACGTGACTTTAGATTACTATCCTTACTAATATCTACAAAAATAGTTTGGATTCAAAACATTAAGTAGGAAAAGTTATTATCATTTTGATTACATGCAGTGAATCTTCAATATTAGTTCAAGATGCCAACAACTGGAACTCATATAAAAATATAGTTTTAATTTTGAAAGAAGTCAGATGTTGCCAATGGGTAGCCATGGAGCATGCATTAAATGTTTTGTAATTATGATACATATTTCATGGAAAAATTGAACCTCATCAAGGAAAGAGAATCCTGGAAGACCATGGATAACAACACAGCCTATGTAGGCAGCATAGAATACCTCATAAGTTTTGTAAAAGCCCAAAATTGACCTGTCCAAATGTGAGGCAGGTGATGAGGTACCCAAATATTGTATTTAATACACCTCTCCCTTCAAAACATAACTTTATGATTCATCTCCGAGTCTGAAATTCTGATACAAGACAATTAACATAATGACCATGCCCTGTTCTCCCGAATAAACTTGAAGCTCTCTCTTAAATTGCTCCAGTTTCACAGTACACCCAGGAGCCTGAATCCTTGTGGCCTCGTCTGTCACCCATGACATATTGACAGTTACCTATTTCATAGGAATGTGTAGGCCTGTTGAAATGTCTTCCCTAGCTGTATTTCAAAGCTTGTAAGATAAAATTAATATTGATTGACTATTGATATTTCAGCCCCTAACAGGGAGGACTATTTCTATAAGAACAGTTAAATTTTTTATATTTGGAACCATTAAGGACAGTTTCTGTTGCATTAGTATTGCAGAGGCTTGATAAATGTGTCAGGAGAATATCTGAGAAAATCGGGAAAGCCTGTATGTGTGTGTGTGTATTGATATGTTTGTATGTATGTATGTGTGTGTATAGATTTGTGTGTGCATATATAGATATGCATATATGTATGTGTGTGTGTGAATGTGTGTATAGGTGTGTGTGTTCTGGTTACTCTTATGTAAACTTGACACAAGCTA
>JAQHUG010000154.1:4171369-4181727 GCA_028555095.1 Dicrostonyx torquatus | reverse complement strand
CAAGTTACTGTTAGATTAGTCTTAGTCTCTGTGGCTCCTCATCCCTCT
Organism: Dicrostonyx torquatus; assembly: GCA_028555095.1. Taxonomy (NCBI): domain Eukaryota; kingdom Metazoa; phylum Chordata; class Mammalia; order Rodentia; family Cricetidae; genus Dicrostonyx; species Dicrostonyx torquatus. The sequence goes on along the minus strand of JAQHUG010000154.1, from coordinate 4,181,679 downwards.
GATTCTCCTTCCTTGCTTTCTTGGAAGTTACTTGGACATTTGGGAGCAGATCCCATCCTGATGTGTATTTGTTTGAGGATGTCTTCTTTAGTATGTAGAATTGTGTCTTTTACATAATCTTCGAGTTGTTACTCTGTGCTACTGTCAGTGGAGACAGAAAGAGAGAGGGAGAGTTAAAGAGAGGAAGAGATAAAAAGAGAGAGAAAACCTAACATCGTACCCATCACGTGAAGCATAGAACCCTCACTTCTTATAACTTTTACCACCTTTTGGTGTCTGTAATTTTGTTTACTTATCTTATTGAAAATATTTTTCTCTCAACATGTTCTGATTACAGTTTCCCTCCCCCAGATCCTCCCAGATCCTCCCCAACTCACCAACCACATAAATCCACATGCTTTCTTTCTATTTCTCGTTAGAAAACAAACAGGCATCTACAAGCCAATAATAACACACACACACACACAAAAAAACTAACCAGAATAGGATGAAGCAAAAGGAAGGGGTAGTCAAGGAAGAAGCGCAAGAAACACATACAGCCCAAAGACACCTTTGAATTCAGTCTCTCCAATCTCTCTTTGTGCCTGGGGAGTTCTTAGCCTCTTCCTCCTTCCTTTATTTCCATGCACCTTCCCTTCTCTCTTTTACAATTTTTTTTATATTTTAAATTCATTTACTTTTATTAAATTTTCTATATTGTATATTTTGGTCATATTCTCTCCTCTCCCCTAGCTCTTTTCCAGATTTTCCCTGCCTTATTTAATGAAATGCTATTCCAGCCACTTTTTATCCTGCTTCTGCTGGATCACAGTAATACACATAGTAGTCGTTCTAGTATTCGTTCCAAGTATGTAAGGCTCTCTTGAAAATTTCAGCCTGTATTTAGCCAGGCGGTGGTGGTGCATGCCTTTAATCCCAGCACTCAGGTGGCAGAGGCAGGCAGATTTCTGTGAGTTTGAGGCCAGGCTGGTTTACAAGAACTAGTTCCAGGACAGGCCCCAAAGCTACAGAGAAACCCTGTCTCAAAAAAAAATTCAGCCTATTTTTTAGCTGTTGTTCAGACAATTAAAATTCAATTAATCTGTTGTTCAGACTGCTAATACAAAATGCCTGCAGAAATGTCACATAGTTAAATAAACAAATAACAAAACCACAAAAGATTTATCTGTGGATAAAGCTGCTATAATTAACAAATTGCTTTCACTTGAATTTTGTGATGGTCTGTGGATGATGAAATGCAGAATTGCTTTGCAATGTTACAGAAAAGTAGAATTCGAAGTTATTCATCTGGCTGCAGATAATCCATCTCTTTCTAATGCATAGATCACATCTCCTCTCATTTCATCCTCACTTTCAGTACTATAAACAACAACACACAAGCTCACATCAGTGTAAGTTAAGCCATTGAGGGAGAAGTTACATTCTCGTGTTTTAGAGCACCACCCACAACCTTGCTTTCTTGGTCTTGCAAACATGCACGATCTTATTGACAATGCTGTCTGTGGTGATGCTGGGGCTGTGTGCACCCATCCACATACCGTGGTTCTTACTGTCCCGAGCCTTGGTGGGGACAGCCAATGAATACTTTTGGCACATACTTTGAAGCCTGAGAAAAGTATCGTTATAATTTATTTCTACCTAAATTACTCCAATTTAGAAAAGGATGGTGAATTGCACCAATTTCCCATAAAACTAGCTCATTTTGATGAATACCAGTTTGTCTCCTGATGCACGATGTTAGAGACACAGAAAATAAACACGTGTACACACATTCAAATGTCTCCAACCTTTTATTTTGAATCGAACAACTGCTTTTTGTTCTTTTCATTGATTCAGTGGGTAATTAACACTACGCCATACCGTGAATGCCACTTGCATAATATGAACATTCAACAATATTAATATTCCCTTTCTTAGAAATAGAAATGAACCAAAAAGGCCTTTAACAGCTGCTTGAAGCATATTTTGTAATCAGATTGGGCATTTGTTCCTGTAAACAATGAAACGGTGAGCTGTTCTTCAAGACTGCAATTCTGCCTCGTTTTTACAACCTGATCGTTTATATTAGAAGAACACAGGCTGCATTATGAATGGATATCCTAATAAATTCATCTCAATAGAAACCTCTCCCAAGTTTCTCTTTTCCTCAGTCTCTTCCCTGGAATTACTGAATATTTGAATCCTGGACTTTAAAGCAATTGCGAATAACACTGACAGATGTCCTCCGGAATGGTACCTTACAAATAGAACAGCTTCTTACTCACATCTTTTGCCAGTAATAAATATGTAAATGAAAATATTTCATGTGGTTTATTATTGACAGGAATAACTAGGAACTTCTACCGTTACCTAGGCATCAAAAGCTGTTTAAAGGGTGTCTGCTGAGGAAGGGCATGGCATGGAAAAGACACTGAGAGGAGTGCCACAAACAAATCTTCTCCAAGTGGTATTCGTCCCATCTGGAAATTTATGGTGTATGATTAACCAAGTGTGACAATTTTTTTTCATTTCACAAAAGGTATAGTTGGTGGGAAGGTTTCCCTGAGTGAGTGAAGCGCTTTACAAAGATGAGGACCTGAGTCTGGGTCCCCAGTACCCATGTAGAATTTTGACAGGTGCATCTTTGATCACCTGTAACCCCAGCTCTTGGCCGTGAAGACTGGCAGATCTTTTGGACATGCTGGTCAGCCTGTCTAGCATAAATAGCAGCTCAAGGTTCAGTGAGAGGCTCTGTCTCAGAAACTATGATGGAGGATTACTACATACGACCCTTGGTGTTGATCTCTGGCTTTCCTATGGACATCTGCATCCACACAGGCAAATACATACATGCACACAGACACACATACAATTAAACCCTAGAGTTTTTTTTCAGTGACTATAAGGATATTGGAAAGTTTGAGAAGAAAATGAGGCATAATTAGGAACAGCACCTAGAACTGGGGAAGCAGGCCTAGTACTTCTAGTAGGATCTTGGATCTGAAGAAAATAGACCCAATATTTCCTGAGTAAGGCCAGATTATCTAGCGATTGTTAAGGTATTATTCCAAAGGATGCGGGGAATTTAATGCATGCAATAACAACTCTGAGCTGAGTGTATGCAATTAATGCAGACCCTCAATGCAAAGGTAGCTGTTGGTTGAGACTATTAAATATGGTTGACAAGACATGAGAAATTTAACAGAAGTGACTGAAGAATCTACAGGGAAATGCCAACAGGGATGAGTCCTTTGTACACACAACTCTATTCTTCACTGGTGGCATGGGTTTATCATAGACCACTCCCTGTCTCCTCCTCCAGAGTCTCAAATCTCCGATCTGATTCAGATGTACCTGCAACTTACTTCCCATCGTTGGGCTATTTCTGACTTGTGTTGTTTCAAACCTAGTTAGTCTTTCATATTGGGTCATTTCTTCTGAAACTCTTTTCTCACTGGATTTTAGATCATTCTATTATTTCTAAGACTTGGTGGTACCTAGCAAGCACTAGTTGAGAGAGAGAGAGAGTTTAAGAGACACTTGCTCCAACTTGACCATAAAATTTCAAAATGATTTTTGTTAAGGAAACCTAAGGAATTTCTGAGTGAGACAACACCAGGACGTCCTCTAAGTCATCACACAAAACCCTTGTCATGGGAGCAATACTGTCTCATCAGTGAACTTTATCTCCTGGGAGAAGCTACCTTCTCTCAACTTGCCCCATTTAAATGTGCTCTTTCAAGTTCACTTGGTTCTTAATGACTCCGGGGTGATGACAGCTAGTCAGTCATAAACATAACTGCCTGAGAGCTTCCTAAGCTAATTTCTGCCTAGGACCTTTGTTGTTCAATCATCTCACTTTCGTTCTTCTACTCCAGCTGCCGTTGGACTTCCTGAACTACTGTATAGCCATTGCTCTGAATTGGCTTGCCTTAGATTGCCTTTAAACCTATGTTTCCCTGTGTAAAACCTTGTTGGCTGAAGTCAACCTGATGCATGATGGAGTCTCTACAGGTTGCGATTTGTGACGTGTGATAGAGTCTTTACAGGTTGTGATTTGTAAAATTGCAGCGGGTCATGGTCTCTCCCTCCCAACTGAAATGCATTCTTGTCACCGTGAATAAGAAGAAAGACATGTCTGGGCTAAGGGAAAATTAGAAGCCCACTTCTAAAAAAAGGTCTCTGCTTTTCTAACTGCACTCTACTGTTTTCCTTTCCCTGGCCCTAGTAAACCATAGTGGTCAGCAACTCCATAAAAAGATCATAGTTTACTAATGGGTAATTCTGCTTACTTTCTATTGTCATATTTATTATGTGTCTTGGAGATACTTTGTTCTTTATATACACAATCAGGTTCAGAGACACTTTTTGGGGGTGGCGGGTCCTTACATTGGCAGAATCTTTACTTCAATATCAATCTTCTCTGGCTATTTAAATATGTACGTTTGTGTGTGTGAGTGTGTATATGTATGAATATGTGTATATGGATACGTGTGTGTGTGTGTGTTTTCATCTTACAGTTGTAGTTCATTATCCAGGGATGTTAGGGCAGGAACTCAAGTCAGGAATGTGGGGGCGGAAACTGAAACAGAAGCCATGGAGGAGTGCTGCTTTATGACTTGCTCCTCGTGGCTTGCTCAGCTGCTTTTTCATACATCTCAGGTCCACTTATTCAGGGGTTGAATCCCTCACACTTGTCTGGGCCCTCCCACATTAATCATCAAGCCAAAAATTGCCCAGCAACTTTGCCCAGAGACCAATTTGCTGGGATTATTTTCTCAAGTGAGATTCCCTCTCTCCAAATGACTCTAGCTTGAAGATGACAAAAAATTAACTAGTACAATGCGAACTGGTCTATATGTATGTATGTGTGAGTACATGTATGTGTGTATGTTTGTGCTTCTGTCCATACTCTTTGAAACAGACAATAGACTTTAACACAGAGAAACTAAATCTGGTCCATCATTTTTACCTATGAGGACATTATGGCTCAGAAAGGTCACACTAAAGAAAGAGAAAATTCTGGGATTCCTTTTTAAAATTATCAAAAATATTTTAAAAATTTGCAATAGACAAATAAAAGCCAAAGCTAATAAGAATAGTAATAACTGTCAAGCCATGATTGATGCTTGGAATATAATGATCATGGTATTTTAAAGAGACATAAAATTATTATAATACAGATTTACTGAACAGTATCAAGTTTGCACAAACAATATGATTGCTAGCGGTGTTAAGAGAGATTGTGAGGACACAGGAATCCTTGGCAATGAGCCTCTGTAGTTAATTGTAAATGTGTTCCCCATCTGGGGAATGAGGGAAACAGCATCTGACCGCCTTCGCCATTGCCTGGTGTAGCTCAGAGCACAGGCAAATGGAAAGAGATGGACTACGGATACTGCAGCTTCATTTTGATCATAAACTACACAAACTATGAAACCCTTTGATAGTGATAGCATACTAATTATGAAATACGTTGAATAGCTGCATGCATTCCATTTTCCTGGGAATAGAGGAGGTGGCTTAGCAAAATTTAAAGTTGTTTTGTTTTCTGATGTGTTTATATCGGATGGTAAATCAAATGTGTTAGTGGTCACCATATACTGGCTGAACGATAAATGAAAGACAGAAACAGTTGATGCCCGGTCACTCCCTACAAGCTCTGAGGACTTGCAAATAAGGAAATTATGCAGGAACAGCTCTGAGTGCTTCTGAGAGCAGTTCACAAGAGGCAAGTCCTCTGCAATTTGTTCTTAAATGACATATGGGTAAGGCTGTATTTCAAATAAAAAGAACATTATGATTTGTAGTAGAGGAGCCCTAAAGAGAGCCTTTGAGAAGAGCCATGATGCGTGGCTACATTTTCTCCTGGTTTATGAGTAATAAAGGACACTGAACATTGTTTGGGAGAAAACAAAGAATTTAGAAAACATTTGTTATGAAACTGCCCTAGAAATGGAGAAAAATGGAAGACAATGAATATACTTGACAATCAAGGACAGGCAAGTTAACAAAAGAAGGACTCAGCCGAAATGCCTTATAATGCATTATACGCAGTTTTCAAAAAATATTGTTCCCAGATTCAAAATTAATTCTGAGTGTAGCATGCGATCTCAAACATCGCTTGTGAATAGAAGCTTAAAATCTCCACATCTTCCAGTCGTTACTTCCACTCTAAGAAGGCTAGTGTTAGAGCTTAGACTCAGAAGACAAATCAGGAACCCTCAAATGTTAGATTTGACCCCCCAAAATAATTGTGTGATTTGAAGTCAGATAAATGAAATCTCTGGGCGTTTTAATTTCAATGTGTTTGATCAAAATTTGGTAACTCTAAATGATGCTAGGCAAAGGTGGAAAATCATCTACAAATATGAGCAAGACGTGGCGCGAAAAGGGAAAACTGGAAAGCAAGGTCACGGCTGAGGTCAACTTTCCCCTACTTCCCTTCCCAGATCACCAGCTATACAAAGAATGAAACTCCATTTCTCTTCTTCCAGGCCAGACTGACAGTTGTCAGTTGTCCCTGGCTGTCACCATGGAGAAGAGAGCCCCAAACCCACTGGTGGTAATGCTTGACTCCCCCATATGCCCCCTCCACGTCATTGCTTCTTTGGAGTAAGTGGACTTGTGTTACCTTAAGCTAGGTGTGAGTGAGATATCTTCCCAGTGAGGGGTTGAAGCCTCAAAGACACCTGTGTCTACCTATGGAAGCGGCTTATGTCTCTGTCGCATCTTTAGAATTAGTTCCTTAGTCTCAAGGGGTTATGTTGTATCGACTTAGACTACCAGGGCAAGAAAAAATTTTAAAATAAGAATTTTGTAAAACTCAGTGTAAGGCTAGACATGGTGGCAAACTCCTGGATTACAGCACTTGGGACATGGAGAGAGGATACTGGAAAACATAAGACCCTGTTGCAAAAACAAATAAATTAATAATAAATACACAAATAAAAGAATCTTGGCCTGAGCAGACTTTGAAAAATACCCTGAGTATAAACATTAAAAGATTTCTGGAATTCTTATAGGAGACATTATACTTTGACTTACAATAATTTATGACATGACTATCATAACAGGCATGATTATGAAGTATTTGTTCATACATCACAACAAAGGGCTATAATATGCAGATTTTATCATTTCTAGTTGTCTATATTATTAGTTCTTCACAGCACACTAATTGGCTATGCAATATCAAATGAACAATAGTGAAAACATACATATTTTTCAAAATGGATTCTTAACCCCATCTCCTTGCCATTGCTGTGAAGAAATACTTTAGAAAATCAATATGTAAAGGGCTTTATTTTGGTTCATGGTTTCAAGGGTTTCAGTCCTTGGTTGACTGTCTTTGTGGTCCAGGTCTGTGTCAAGGCAGATGTCCTGGAGGGAAGCAGATGCCATGGACAATACTTATTCGGTGGTTAACAGTAGAAGGGTTATCATTTCCCAGCAGCTCTAGTAACTGAGGACCGAGAGGAAAGAGAGGAGAAGAAAGAGGACAAGAAGGAGGAGGAGAAGGGGGCGGGGAAACACACAGATTGGGTGGGAGGAAATTTAAGATCCAACAACAGCACTTACAATTTTTGAAGAAACTTTTAGTAGAAATGGCCTGCAGATGTGGTAAAGGCCCTCACATATCACGTCTGAATGGAAGACGAATGAGAGGTACGAGTTTCTTATTACCTCTCTCATGATTCACGGCAAACGTAATGGCCTAACGCACTATGACTTTATCATCTGATACTTTTGGGAGTTACAAGTCCTAAATTCAAGCCATGGAAATAGTTGTTATCTTTCTGGGACCTCAAGTAAGGCCTCTGCTACTGACTCTAAGTCTCCTGATAACCTCTTAGAAGAGCCTTTGTGACTAAATAGGGTCCATTGGAATGATATAGGTCACAGGTATGTCCAGCTTGCAGCCTCCGGGCTATATGTGTCCAGGGAGAGAGCTCTGAATATTGCCTTTGCTTCTCTTCTGTTGCTGGTTCACATACTTCCAGTGGGCAGCTTGGGTGGCAAGCTGGTTGTAGGTTGACTGTCTTAGTTGGCCTCATACCTTCCAGCTGAAGGTAGCCGGACACCTGATGAGGTGGTGAGGCTGGCCCCTGCGGAGATTACCTGGACAAGCCTAGACTCCTAGAATTCCTTAGGTGATATGTGGTAGCTCTTAAAGTTCATTGCTCCAAGACACGAGTTTGGGATGATGTCACATGGAAATAGCTAAATGACATTGGTATTTAATCATCCCTTCCAAAAGCTCAATACATATCAGTAAAAGTTGTTTCCAATTCTGCTATATGTTTTCACCAATCAACAAGGACAGAGAAAAATGACAAAAGAACAAGAGAAAAATGTATGAGACAAAAGTACTAGCAGCATTAGAAATGTCAATAGAAATAGTAATAGAAATAAAAAGAAGGATGAGGAGGAAGGAGACCGAGGAGAGGGAGGAAGAAGCCAAGGAAGAGAAAGGGGAAGAGGAAAAGGATTAGGAAGAGGAGAAAGTGGGGGAAAGAGGAGAAAAATAAGAGAAGTAGGGAGAGTAAATGGAAAGGCTGGGAAGGCATCTTCTGTGAGAGCACTTGACATGAGAGTTTGCGGTCATGACTATCAGAGCTTGGATCCCCAGAAACTTACTTAAAAGCCCAGGTGTTTTGGAAGTATTCCTGTTATTCCAGTCTCAGAAAATGAAGTCACATGATCCTCAGAGAAAACTAGCTAGCCAGACTAGACACATTGGCAAAGTCTGGGTTTGGTTGGTAGACCCTGCCTCCAAGAATAAGATAGAAGAACAACTCAGGAAGATTCCCAGAATTTACCCTTGGCCTCTGTGCAAACACCTACACACATGCAAAAATGTGTATACACATAGACATAAAATGGAAAAGGTTAAGAAAACAAAGGAAAGAGAGGGAAAGGAAGAGTGGGAGAAAGGAAAGTGGGAAGCAGCCCTGAGGGAGGAAGGGATGGGTAGAGGGAAGCAGGAATACAACTCGCTTTTCGCTTGCCAGGACTTCCAAAATGCAGCCTAAGACCCCCACAGAGGATGCATGTGCACATATCCTCCACTGTGTGCCTGCGTGTGTGTGTGCGTGTATGTGTGTGCGTGTATATATGTGTGTGCATGTGTGTGTGTGTGTGTGTGTGTGGCGAGAGAGAGAGAGAGAAAGAGAAGAGGAGGAGGAAGAAGAAGAAAAAGAGGAGGAGGAGGAGGAGGAATAGTTTACAATTCCGATTGAAACCTAGAGAAAAAACATATTCATCCTTCAGAAATAAAAGGTATATTCAAAACAAAGCGGAGGCAAAAATCTTATATTCTACATTCGGAGACTGTCAGTATCTTTTTCCTTATTCATTTATCAGACAGTCTGTATTACTGCACTAAGAACCATGGGAAATTCTTCCCTGGTAAGCTTAGCTCACTCAAAGGAGAAAGGGGGTCGCCATGTGGAATGTCCCAAGCAGCCAACCCTGAGGTAGAGGCCACAGTGGATGGGAGAAGCACAAAAATGCTAACGTTGTCTTTATGCTCCACATTTGATCAGTTTCCAAGGAGCCTGGAAATGCTCCAGCATGAAAGACAGAGGACAGGAAATCATGGAACCTGCAGGAGACAGGCAATGCAAGAAACATTTTGTTTTGTCTGCTTTGTTTCAGTCTGTTGGTTAAAGTAAAAGAAAAATATCAAAAATGTGGTAAATGTACCCCCACATGTGAATTCCTATGAAGAGAAAAAAGATTTGGAACCAAAAAATTTAACTGCATTTATCTTAGAGATGAGTAAGACTGATGAAATCATGAGAAAATAGAGTAGAAAAGAGAAAAACTGAGAATTCTAAGACTTTTGTCACAGGCTACAAAATAGCATTTTGGCCCATAATGAAACACATTTAACAGTAGTCCCATAAAACAACATTATCAGAATTCCACAGCCACCTCAATCTGAGTAGGTACATTCTATGATATTCACATGACAAAAACCACCTACTAACTTGTTTCTCGGAATATGTCCCCGTTGTCCAACCACCTCTGACTTCGGGTAGGAGACATTTCAAGTCTCAAAGAAGAGTTGCACAAGAAGAATTAGAACTATCACAGGAAATAGAACAAAAACATATACAGAAAACAAAGGAACTAAGGTACTTAGGGAATCAGAGATGACAGAAATCAGCCCAGTAGAATTACTATTCAGACAGAAAACCAGGAAGAAAGAAAGAAAGGAAGGAAGGAAGGAAGGAAGGAAGGAAGGAAGGAAGGAAGGAATGAAGAGAAGAAGAAAGAAAGGAAAGAAATTATTTGCTCTGGTTAAGGGATCTGAATACCATGAA
>JAQHUG010000154.1:4132717-4170810 GCA_028555095.1 Dicrostonyx torquatus | reverse complement strand
CATTTCCCCCGGCTAGCCCAGCATTTCCCCCAGCTAGCCCACCATTTCCCTCAGCTAGTCCAGCATTTCCCCCAGCTAGTCCAGCATTTCCCTCAGCTAGTCCAGCATTTCCCCCAGCTAGCCCACCATTTCCCCCCAGCTAGCCCAGGTAGCCATTGCTGCACAGCATCAACAAGCCCCCAAGCCCCTTATCATTAACATGTTTCACAGATGTGGAATTTGCACTAGTATCACAGAGGATGTCTTCTATGCTCCAGGTGGCTTAAGCTTAGTGGCTTGATGGGTCAGAAGACCCTCTTCTGAGACATCCTCACCTGTAGGATTGGCGGCAAACCCCTCTCCCCCTGAATGTGTGCACTCTGTGTTTCCTATCAGCATACCCATTGAGTTTTAGGAACAGGTGTCTGAAGATAAAAAGTAATATAAGAAACACACACATGTGCACACGCACACACACATGCACACACACATGCACACACTGGGAAAGTTCATAATTACAATACTGACATAGTCACAATTCTGTCCAGATTCAAAAGCAGGCGATGGGCATGCTACCTCTGTGAGATAGGTTTATCAGACTCATATTTTAAAAATATGTAATGCAGGAGATGCTGTCATTGTCATTTTTAGAGAAGTAATAGTATGTTACCCTATGCAAACATTCTGTAGCCCGAGAAATCATCACCTACTGCAAAAGTGTCAAGGTGACACATTTCAGACATGTTAGATGGCACAGATTTGACTTTCCCTCTCATGGCATAACAGGAGCACGCCTTTTCCTGAGATGGGATAATTATCCTATAAAGATGATTGAAAGCTGAGGATTTAGTGCAGCTGATAAAGTAACCACTAGCATACACAAAGCCATGAGGTCAAGTCTCAGCACCACATAAAAATAAGGAGAGGTGGCACGTACTTGTTGTCCCCGTATTCAGCACCGCGGAGGTAGAGCAGAAATACAAGGTCATCCTCTGTTATGTAGCTTCGAGGCCAGTTTGGGATACATGAAACTGTCTCACGAAACAATTGGTAACTGAAATCTAGAGGAGGATCAAGGCCCATGGAGGGATGGAGGCTGAGAGGGAGTGTGTGCTCTAAGAGAATCAGTTGAGCATCATCCAGATAAGGAAACCCAACAGCCTCCCTGGAGCATGTCAGGAAGCTCCAGCCACAAGTTCCCCACAAACACAAATGGTGAATGTTGATGATGAAGAGAGATTTTATCAAATTAGGAAAGAATCTGAAGCTCAAGTTAACGAAGTTAAGATGAAAATGAAGAGTTCAAATGAAGGGGGAAATGATTTATGCAATAAAATTCTTTCTGTTGATAGCATGAATTCATTTAATATGGCTGAAATGCATTTGTGTGTATGGGATAGACAGGGGAAATTAGAGGGTGATAAGTCATTGTCCTTTACCATAAGAAAGTAGAAGCTGGTTTCTAAAATTTACAAGTTTGTTCTTATAGATATGTACACCGATGAAAACATTGGAAGGGATTGTCTCTGCAAAATGGAATGAATGAGAAGTCTGCTGGGAAAACTGCATTGTTTCCATCACAGGTTGTGTGATTCGTTGATCTCGAGAATAGAGAATGTGAGCAGGCTTGGATCTGAAGAGCCCACTGTAGTGTAGGCTACAGCGTCTCTAGGAGGAGAGATGAAGAGTCTAGCTGCGTGAGAACAAAGAAGCTGTCCTGCTTCCTGCAGCAGAAGCCTGGGCTTCTCCTAGAAACTGGACAAATACCAAGCAACTTTACTTTCCGTGCACCCACGGCTGGTAGAGGACAGAGGGGCATGAACCGACGGTGCCCCCATCAGCATCCTGCTGACTCCATGGCCTTGGAGGAGGGAACCCCTTAAAAATGACCTTTGATAAATAGGGAAGCCATAACTATCACATCCAGAAAAACCTATCAGGCTTCCCAGGAAATATGAATGTAAATAAAATATTGATTAAAAGCTAAAAGGATTTTAATTAGGTTACTTAGTTTAATAGTTTAATTTGGCAGAAACAGACAACTTGGACAAGGTTCTTTGTGTAAGCACATTTTAAATCACTAATTAAAATTTCAGATGGCAATCTGAGATTAGCAGGGGGATCTTCAAAGGCAAGCAAGATGCCCACTTATTTATTTTTTTTAAAAAGACACAACATGATTCTCAGATGTTCCTCTCAGCCTTCTGTTTGAAACAGCATGGATACTCAGACAGTGGAATCCTCTTTGACCTCATTCACCCTCAATCACTAATATATGTTGAACTGAAAGGATAGTTTAGAGGGCAAATAGCATAGAAGTTATATGTACTTTTGTTGTGTTCTAAATAGAATAGAAATAGAATAGAATAGAAAGAGTTGGTCTTTCTGAAACACAGTGTTATTAAATAGAAATAGAAGAAATTGATTCCTAAACATATAAAAGACGCAGCTCAGTCTAATATTATTTATTCAGTCCGATTCGGCTAGTGGATAAACCATTTAAAGTAAAACACCCAGAGAAGCTCTCTCTGTCATCTCTATTAGGTAATTACATAGCAATACACTACATTCATGCTTCAAGGTCAGAGCTAAGCCTGTGGTGGTTATGTTTTACACGGCACAGCATACAGAGCACATCAGTTGAGGACAGCTGAGTATGAAAACAACTCTTTGAATATGTCAGAGCTCAAATTCTGGTTTGTCTCTTTGATCATAAGACCTCGAGCAATTTACAAAGTTTTTTTCATGCCTCAGTTCTTCTATTTGTAATACAGGACTGACAATAATTGTATCTGTTCTCACAGGTTGAAGACTCACTAGGATAATTTAAAATGAGTAAATACTGAATGCTTGAACACAAAACTTTAAAGCCTAGTCAATACTCAATAAATGTTTGCTCTATAAATATGAGGCAATTGGAGTGTTAGAATTGCAGATTAAAAATCTTTATTGTTAACTGAGAAGAAGGGAGACAGAGGATAGTAGTTATAAACAATGCTTGGAAGAGCTGGATTCAAACTCTTGCTCAAACAGATATTATCTGTGTATACCTTTAATGAATGGCTATGCCAATACTTCTGTCCTATTTTGTGTAAATGAGAATAACTGCATCTCATTTGGAGTGCTACTGAAGAGTCCCTAAGGTTAAGGTCCCTAAGACTTGCTCAGTAAATAATAAATCACTATCCTTTCTCTTCTGAAAGAAATATGAATAATGTGTGACTTGTGCCCTACAGGGATTTATAGATGTGGCAAGTCACAAGGTGGTCACTACCACCAATTTAAATTCATTTGGAAGGACCTCAGTGGTGCATTGCTCTAATGGAAGCTGCCCAGGTACAGGAGAGCCTAATATGTCCTTATATAATCAACATCCATCACTCTTTTGTTCTAGGGGAGGCAGCATTTGGACTCCTACACAGATTAATTGAATATGTCAATTATATTTCTATTTACATAAATGTCATCATAGCTTAAGAACAAGTAAGTCTTGGACCAATAGATTACTTCAAACAGAGTCTTGCAAGTGCTGTCAACAGTTCATGACTGTGTTGTTGACGTTGGGGAAGACATTTGACTGATAATGTATAAAGTATCCCATTGAAACTTGAATAGGACCCCAATTTCCAGATAAATCCTAAATATCTGTCAGTGACATCACAAGTGAATAGAGAGGTCATTAGTTGCAAAGAATGGGAAACATACTTCTTATTATTAACACCACTAGGCAAAAGAACCTTGTCCTACCTTGTGTTCTATCAATTGTCCTTTAGTTTTAGTTTGATTTTGTTTTATGATGGAATGTAGCTGAGGCTGGGTGCCAATTCAGGGCCCACTTATGTCAGTTCCTAAATTGTCGGAGTTATTATTAATTTATTTTAAGCTAAGCCTTTATTACCCCAATAACAAGAGTATCTAAAACTAATGAAAACTTGAAGGAAAATCTGTATATAAAATTAAATGACAAATACAGAATATAGCTAAGGTTAAGTTCAAATTCAGGGTTCTCCTCCTCAGCATCCTAAATTGTTAGGGTTACATATTTTAAACTAAGCCTTTGTTAGCCCAATAGCAAGAGTATCTAAAACTAATGAAAACTTGTAGAAAAAAACTGCATATAAAAATTTGCAAATGAAAATGTTTAATTGATCTGGTCTTATATCACTTTAACCCAGAGTGTGGTTTTCTTTATTAAGTTCTAAAATTCAATCCATTTCAATGCCAACGAAGATTTGTACTCACCATTCAAAATGATCCATTCTGGTTATGCCACTCATGTGTCAGCATGGTGTTAAAACAAGTCATTCTCGCTCCTTTATGGAATCAGTCAATCATTTGAAAACCCAGCTTCTGCTAGAAGCTCGCTTTCTTTTCTTCCTGCCATCGACTGCTGCACCTATGACCAAGGTCAGGCAGTTAATGTATATTTTGGAATGTGTGATAAGTGCCCAGTTCTCTAATAGGAATAATATAAGGCGATGTGGGAAGAACCTGGGGAGCCCATGATATTCTGAGATGTATCTTTATAGTTTGGTAGGCACACCCCATGGGTTACAAATAATCAAAAGAAACTGTAAGGCAACGTGTAACAGGTTAACCACGTCATTCTTGAGGTCTGTGAGCAAGATCGTCTGCTTAAAATGCTTACATAAAGTCACATACAAGTTCAGATTTTCTCTGCTGGGATACACATCCGGGTGACTTCATTCTGCCTCCCACATGTAAACTGTGTGACTCTATAGAAACGAAACAGAAACCATTGGTCCTGTACACAAATCCTTTTCATTATTGCACTAATGAGCATATGCTTTCAGACCTAGCCCCCTTTTCATCTCAAATGTATCTGATTGTTCCTTTCCCTTCTGGGTCGCTATAGCAGATAGCATCATGTAAACCAATTTGTGTCCAGGTCTAATGATCCTAGGCAATGAGTGACCATAAGGATGTCTTGAACAAAAGCCGTGTTCTGTTAGTATTCAGCGAATCTTTGAAACAGATGTGAGCTTGAGTACCAGGCCGCTCTGATTAGTCATTATCAGCTGGTCTTTGATGAAATGCCTATCTTAGAAACTGCATCTGTCTTTCTTGGGAGATTGTTTGGCTCTGGAGAATAAATAAGCCTGCAGGTTCAGCTTTTGTGGTTTCGCTCTGAATAGTAACCAATGTCAGAGGGCATGTATAACATCCCTGTTCACCCTGATCCAAAGAGAAGAATATTGCACAACCAATACAAAGACCACTTTCTATTCACCACATAAAAGCTCACTAGATCCACCAAGGTATTTCCTATTGGGACTCTAATTTTTTCCATTAAACTAAAAAAAAAAAAAAAACCCAAAACAAAAAACTAACCTCACACATAATAGAAATTAAACTTTAATTCTAGTTAAACAAGATATCGAGACATTTTTAATGCAAGTTTCATTTAAGTTTAACTGGTTTGAATCCTTCACCAGGAATTGGTTGAATAAGGGATATTGCAGTGATCCTCTAGGACACTCACTAACAAACATCGCTGGCCTCACAAACTGCATCTCCTTGGGGCTGTCTCCTGGTTATCACCAGTGTCATTCTCACTAACACATCTCCATGGAATGATGTGTTAGTGACAGTGTATCTCATTCTCCCACGGTTGTGCCTTTATAGATTTGTGTTTCCACTGTGAACTTCTGATGTGAAAATATTATGCATCCAATATCAGATCTATTGATCTATTTTCTTTCATATTATAAGAGAAACCTGTGTTGTTTAAGGTTTCATGCTTTATAAATGTTTGATGCTAATTTCAAAACTGCTTTTAAAAATAATTTTAAAAACATAGTACACTCCTAGGAACACTGAATTTCCACCTTCTAATCTAAGCACATAGCACAGAACCCTGGAGAACATGATAAACTGTTCGAAATTCTATTCACAAATTTTTTCCTGTCTGAAAAAAATATTTTTATTGATTCTTTGAGAATTGCATACACTGTGTTTTGTTCATAATTACTCCACTTCACTTCTTACCTTATCTCCTCCCAGATCTATATCTCTCACCTCCCCAGCCCCCAACACCCAGTTTTACCCCCTTTTCTTATTTTAATAACCCGTTGAATATAATTTGTACTGTCCTTACACTGTAGCATGGTCCGACTACCAAAAGCTACACCATTAAAAGAAACAGGCTTTCTCTCCCTCAGAAGCCATCAACTTTTCATAGATCCTCAGCTGAGAGTGGGGGTCCCTGAGGCCCTCCCCATCCTTGATGGCTGGCCAGATCTTGTGAAAATCTTGTGCAAGCAACTGCTCCTGCTGTGAGCTCACATAGACATTTTCACACCCAGAAGACAGAGCTCCTCTCAGGTCTTCCCTGACACCTGCTCTTAAAATCTTTCTACTCTCCCTTCTGTGGGGGTTCCTAAACCTCAGGGGACGCAATTCAAATGTCCCATTTGTGGCTGAGCAGTGTACTGGCCTTTATTCTCTACACTTTGATCAGTAGTAAATTTCAGGGTTAACTATTTTCCACTGTACAAAGAAACTTCTCTAACGAAGCCTGAGACACTCACTAATCTATTGGTGTATAGTTACAAATTCGAAAGACAGTTCAATACTATGCCCATTTAATGTCTACAAGTAGCAGTACTTTTTTACCCTTGGAATCTGTGAACTCCCCAACCTTTGGTTCTTGGTCAAATTACAGTACCAGGCATGTCTAGAGTAGGTTCTAAACCCAGTCAGAAAGTAGTAGATTATTTCCATAACATTTGTGCCATTACCTCACTCCTGGGTATATCCTGTCATGCCAATTATTATTGTAGCTCACAGGGTTTGCATCTAGGTGAGGCTTTGGTTCATCTTCCCCCGGTAGCTTACACAGCACCTGCAGGTACGATGTACAAAAGCTTTGCAGCCTGGAGGAAGAGTCCTAGTCAATGCTTAGTTGGTTTCTTGATATCCTATGTCCAAAGTTGGTGGTGCCTTCAGGAATAGGAGATTGCTGTCAAGATTCTGCATGCAAACAAGAGTAAAGTTAATCTCCTGTGTTTTTCAGGGGTGGGCTGTCCAGGAAACCCCTGAGCAATAACCCAAGGGGAGGTATCTTCCCTTGACACCAGGCTTTTCATTTGACGACATATGGCTTTTGGGAGGAGGAGCATTATTCTCTCTTCTAGGGTAACAAAAACCAAACTTTTTTATTTGAGCATACATATATACATATATATATACATATATATGCATGCTCAAATAAATATATACATTCAATAAAATAGCATGTTTCTATATGGCATTTTGAACATCTTTAGTGTTAGTTATGCCTTATTCCCCCATCTACTCTATCTTTCCATTCTTCTACCCACCTAAACCTCCATCCCCATTATTCCTCTTTCCTCTTCATGTCATCTGTGTCTGTTTGGACTTCTTAAGAATAATATTTTCCTCACTGTTGATTTATGATCATGTAGCTTATTTTGTCCCATATCTCATTCCAACACACAACTACCTATAGTGCTGTATTAGCCCATTTCTTCACCCAAATGGCAAAGCGTATTAGAACAATTTCCTTCTGTAGCATTGAAACAGTCTTCAGAGTTTGGTTCCAGTGATCTTAGCTGTCTTCTGAAGTTATACCACTAAGACAAATCTTTCATCTACAAAATACTCATTCAGGTTTGTGACTACGGAAAACAAGTCCTTCATCTTCTGCTTTGTATTCCACAATCACAGACACTTCAGCAATCCCTGAGACAAGATTTTCAAAACTTTAACCAGCCTTTAAAGGAGGGCAAACAGTAACTTTTACCAAGTATCTACTGCATGCTACTCTGATGGTGTAAAAATTCTTGTTTTGTTTTATAGCCTCCCATCAATAAAGTATTTTGAGTATATTACTCTCTGCAAATATATAGTTAACTTTAGAGATGAATTATAAATTATTGTGTGTAGCTATGTGATTTGTTAGTATTTCAAGGCACAATGCACATTTAGTTGAGGTTTCTTGTTCCCAGCATTGATGACATGTTGAGTCAAAGGATCCTGTGTTGGAGTCTGTCCTACCTACTACATGAGGCCTAGCAGGATTCCTGGCTTCTTCTGCTACATGTCAGTAGCATCACCTAGTCTAACGTGTAATGGCTAGCTACCTGGAGACACTTGAAATGACACCTCAAGAGCAGACCTGCCTTGCCCTCTGTCAAGAGTCATCAATTTAGGATGACTGCTATCAGTCCTAGATCAGTCAGTTGACATGAATCACAGAGCACAGTAATCATTAAAGCATGGCACCCAACATATTTTGGTGGGGGGAGGGAGGAAAGAAACATGAGCCAGTCTAGAAAGAGTGGAGGATGGCTGTACTTTAATAGAAGCAATATCAGAAGGGAGGAAAGACTCCGACTTGCTGAAAGGAACAGAGAGAACATTTCTGGCACACAATGCACCAATGGAGCTGGGGTAGCCTTGAAGAATGTACATGAGTTAGATGTGGTTTGGGCGCTTGAGGGGGCTCACAGCTGTGGGCCTGCTCCACCTTGACTAAAGGTCAGAACGTTTGAGCTTATTTTTGCTCTTTCAAAGCTGTTGACAACAGGTGCGGCTACCAACAAGAGATCCTGACCTAGGGTGTGGTTAATTATATAAGCATGTGGAAAATAAAAACTCAGTGCTCACTGAATTTCCCTCCCGGTGCTGTTCTGTGTTTCTGTCTTTTGTTTCTCTCATCTCTCTGTTCCTTGAGCTTAATAATTCTAATCCTCACGCTCCCATCCTGGAACATGTGAATATCGTCCAGGCTGGACCCCGACAGATGTCACCCCAACATATGGCTTATGACAGGCAGACAGTGTGAATGTGAAGCTGCAGAACCAGACGGGGGAAAATGGGAGCTGAGTGAAATGAAGAGCTGAGACCATGAACATTGTTAGGAAACTTGTAAAATTATCTTGGGTTCGTCCTGAAATCAGCAGAAGTCATTTGAGAATGGAGGATGGGAACAGCCTTAAGACAAACAGGGGAGATAATGAGAACCAGAAATAGTTTGTGGGATAGAAAATGTGTTCCAAATTCAACAGTATATAACAGTCACAACTGACAAATAACTGAAAAATCATTATGGCCAAGATGGAAAAATATCCTTTTAATGATGGAAGTAATTATTTTAGATGCAGAATGAATGAGAAGAAATAAAGCTAAATACATCTACTACAGAGCTATCGCTACACACAAAGCATAGCCTGTGGTAATGGGAGATGGGATGAAACAGAAATAGGTACTTCAAATACAAAACAATTATAAGACCAAATTTCTTTATTAAAATTCAAATCTCATTATGTTAAAAAGTGTAATTAGAAACTTAATCTAGAGGGGGAAAATCAACTGCAGATCTTGTAATATAATCAATTTTTCAAAAACAAATTCCCTCCATAGTAATTTCTTTAGAATCTATCATGCGCTTGACAGTGAATAGGTGCTTGGAATTGAAAAATTAGTGAAACTTTATCCCCCAAGAGCCCAAAGTCTAAAAACAAGCAGGTAAATACATCATTAGAAGGCTGTTTTGCAAATTCTGAAGCACTATTCCTTAAAAGTGCTGGAGAAAAGGACTGAGCATTCGGTGTTGTGGTGGAGGAGACTCAGAGCATAGGGAGTGGATCGGACTGAACGAAGACTTCACAAGCTCTTCAATGATGGGGTAGGCTTGTCTGATGGGGGTTCTGTTAGGGCCGTTCAGACCTCTCCAAGTAACGCCTCACCTGTGTTCCCATGTGCTTATTAGATTGCATTCCAGCAGAATCCTCTCCTTGGTCTTTCTCAAGCTCCATCTGAGGTGGAATAGACATTCTTCTCCCCAAGGAAAATTGGCTCATGAAAATTACTGCAACACGGCCTATCTAAACTTTGAGATATGTAGAAAGGGGTACAAAGAGTTTTGTTGCATTTAGTCTCTAAAGATTTTGGGATTACCTCTTATTACAACAAAACTCGGCCATTCTGGACTGATCCAGGAAGGAGAAGTCATTTGGCATGCCGTGTGAGAACACAGAGAGGAAGACAATGAACTTGGCGTTCATTGGCCAGTAGCAGACAACTGGATACTGAAGACATGGCCAGTACCAGGCTGCAGGACAGGGTTTAGTGAAACAGTATCCAAACAGCAGCCTTATAGCAGCTTCAATATCCAACACTTTCTCTTTGAGAGAACGATGGACGAAGCCTATCAGCTTCTTAGTGTGTGATGGCTGCTGTCCCTCAGATTTGCCAAAGTATGCTATAAGGAAAAAGATGAGTTCAGAAAACAAATGCCTGATTTTTCTAAAAGGTCCACAAATTAAAAACCCATGGGGCAAGGTTAAAGACCAGCTGGTTCTCATTCCACAATAGTAAAGGCTGTTACTAAGAAATCCTAGAATAGCAAAGCCAATCGGGACATAACCTTACCACAAAGTGGCTCGAGAAGGGAGACTTGCCTCTCCATTTTGGTTTCACACCAACGCTCCGTGAGAGCTACTGAGCATCTATCACACGGGTAAAGGCTGGGAGCGAGAAAGCCAGGGGCTTTGCAACTTCTTCTCTTCAAGGGAACAAAAGTCAGGAACACTGTCAATGCAGAGAAAGGGCTGTGCATTTAACTGTTAAAACTGGGCATTGTTAGCTATTGAAGGTAGTGTTTCAAAGGGAGTTATACAATCCAAAGTTTGGATTGAAAGCAACTGATGTTAAGTGTCCCATGGTCCTCCTCTAGGTGTCTGTGAGAAGATGCATGTCGAAGACGGCTCAGGCCATGGGGAGGATATATTCCACAGGTGCCCACTATAGAGATGAAAGAGTGCAGAGGGCATTACTGGGGGGCACAGGGAACAGCAATGACAACCACAAATCCTCGCCATCTGGGAAGGTCCTTCATGCTCTCCTACTAGGCACGTGATGGTGTTGCATTCCTTCTCTCCCTTTGAACCTAAATAAACCTCTTATTGTCTGTTCTGGTCATGAACAAAAGTCCCCTTCGGGGTGGAATTTTTTTAAAGTTTATCTGATCTTGGGTTAAATCAATGACTTAAGTTGCCTTGACAGTGGAGAGTAATTGAATCAGTCAGGAAACTTAAATGGATATTTATTAGTATTATCACAGATTTGAAGAGTAATGTATTTTGCAATTTCAAATATTGATAAGCCTCTTAAGTGTTGGACTCATCAATATCCTTATAAGAGAATTTTTAAAGTAAAAATATTTTTTAAGTTTATTCTATTTTTTATGTAAATTCTCTACAAGAGAAACAAGTGCTCTTAATTGTGGAACCATGCCTCCAGACTCAAAGAAAGTATGTTAATTGCTTCTTTGTAGAGAAAATTATTAAGTTCACATGCCTTAAATCTTTGTTTCACCTGTCTAAATCCAAGTATGTACACAAGGAGAATGTACCTGATGTTTCGGTACATTTTTTTGTTTGTTTGTTTCTATTTTATTATTTTGATTTTCATTGAAAGTAGGTTTTTCTCATACAACGTTTTCTGATTGCAGTTTCCCATACCCCAAGTCCTCCCCACATCCCCACCCACCTAAGTGCACCCTTTCTCTTTCTTTCTCATTAGAAAACTAATAAGTTTCAAAATAAAGGACTAATAAAGCAAGAAGAGACACAGAGAAGAAACAAGGAGCACATGGAGACACAGACACACACACATACTTGTATACACACAGAAATCCCATAAAAACACACTCGAAACTAGAGGAGGGGTAGTGGGCGGGGGGGGGAGTAGTGGGAGAGCGGGGGGACTAGGATAAGGGGAGAAAGTGTAAATTTTTGAATGAAAAAAAATGAAAGGAAAAAAAACAAAAAATAAATGAAAGATCTGAAAGTTAAACACAGAAAATGCCCAAAGTATTATGAGACAAAAAACTCTCCAAAAATACCATTGTGTTCATTTTGTGTCCATCTACAGCTGGCCATGGGGTCTGCTCTTAAGTGTGGCTTGTCTAACGAGTGAGACTGAACCCACTGAAGAGAAGAACTTCTCTTCTCCAAACAGCTGTCAGTTGGAGACAGCTTCTGGGTCAGGGATGGAGGCACTGAGATCCCATCAGGCTCAGACCCATGTAGGCCCTGCGCATGCTGCTATGGTCTCCTGAGTCCATTTCTGTGTCAGCCCTGTTGTCTGCAAGGTGGTGTCGTCTTGGTGTCTTCCACCGACTCCAGCTCTTAGAATCTTTCCTCCTCTTCCATAAGATTCCCTAAACCCTGAGGGGAGGGATTTGATGAAAATGTATTATTTATAACTGAGCGTTTCAAGATCTCTCTTGCTCTCTTTCTTCCCCTGCTCTCTCCCCTCTTCTGTCCCTCTCCCTCTCCTCTCCTTTTTCCTCCCTCTCTCCACATTGTCCAGTTGTGGGCCTCTGTGTTTGTGCTTATATACTGCAGGAAGAACCTTCCCTGATGGTGGCTAAGACTCTTACTTATGTCTATAGCAGAGAGTTGTTAGGAGTCATTGTATTGCTATGTTCCATTAGCAGAATAGTAGCATTTGTTTTGCTCCTAAGTCAGTGGCTTCTCTAGTCTCAAGTTCTTGGTATGGCCCTAGGGGTTGGTTATTCTCACAACTTGTGTGCCATGATTTCACTAACATATCGTATAGGCAGGTCACCATTTTAGATGGAAGGTTTTGGAACCAGGCCAGTGTTTACCTTTCTTCTCTGATAGAGGGCAGAACACCCTCCAGTATCATGAATACGAGTCAGCAGGGATGAAGGCTCTAGGTAAGCACCAGCTCAACTTCCCCTTGTTCAATGATTTGTGTAAGGGCTTTACTATCAGTTGTGAAGAGCAAGCAATACTTTGGCAATAGCCTGGGTCATTTGAACTTTCTAAAGGGCCATTTTTTTTTTTTTAGCCAACAACTCAGTTAGATATAATCCATTCTTGGCACTGAATGGATTTCATTTGTTGGTAAAGGATGTTTAATTGGGGCTTTGTCTCCCCCATTATTTGGTGATGGTGATTCCATTTAGGTTTCATAGATAGATAGATAGATAGATAGATAGATAGATAGATAGATAGATAGATAGATATGAAGATTTTACTGGAGTAGATTTGCATATAATCATATGATCTGTTCAAGTGGCACTTAGTCTTAGCCATCCCTTCCCATATTCCTTCCCTTTCCTCCTCCTCCCCTCTCTGTTTATTCCTCTTTCCAATCCACCTCCAGTTCATCCATAACTATATATTCTATTTCCCTTTCCTTAGGATATCCTTCCCTCTCTGCTAAACCCTTACTCTATACCTAATCTCTGTAGTTAAATGGACTATAGAATGTAGACTTAAAAATTAATATCCACATATAAACAACTTCATACCATGTTTGCCTTTTAGGTCTGGATTATCCTCCTCAAGATATTTTTTTCTAGTTCCAACCAGTTACGTGGGAATTTCATTATTTCATTTTTTTAACTGCTGAATGATATTGCGTTGTGTAGATGTAACATATTTTCTTTATCCATTTATCTGTTGACAGACACCTATATTGTCTCCAATTTCTGGCTATTATGAATACAGCAACAATGAACACGGATGAGGAAATGTCTCTAGTAGGATGCAGACTCCTTTGGGTAAACATCCAAGAGTAGTAGACTTTGATCTTGATACTTGGTGTAGATTTATTCCAAACTTTCTGAAGAATAGTCACACTGATTTCAATAGTGTCCATACAAGTTTGCACTCTCACCAGCAATGGAGGAGTGTCCTTACCCCATATCCTTGCTAGCAAGAGCTATCATTAGCCTTATTGATCTTATCTATTCTGACTAGTGAAAGATATAATCTCAAAGTAGTTTTGATTTGCATTTCTTAGATAACTAAGGATGCTTGACATTTCTTTGTTTCTCAGCCATTTGTATTTTATTTTTCGAGAGCTCTCTAGCTCTGTTGTATCCATCATGGCACAACGTCTTGTAACTCTCGAGATATCTTAGTGTGCTTACTGATGTTGATGTAAGACATCACAACTTGGACTCCAAGGAGAAACAAAGACATTAATTTTGTGACATTCCACATGATGGGTTTGATGCTCTGTCACTCTGAAAACACAATTGACTTCTGAAAACTGCCAGCATCCTCGAGACCTGCACTCACCTGTGAGAGATGAACGCATCTGTTGAGTTTCAGGAGAAGATGCCCTCAGAGGTACCCTGGAGAACAGCTGTTGAAATTGAAGACTTTATTATGAAATGGTGGGCATTTAGCAGAATCCAATCCAGGCAGCTTTGCTATGTTCTTGTCTATTAGGCAGAAATTTCTCCTTCATGAGAAAATTGAAGATTGGGGTAATGGGATATTAGAGAAATGATGAAGACTCTCTTAGAGTGTGATATGGATTTCTGTTTCATGGGGAAGAGGGGAGCAGAGGAGAGCTGTGATTTATTATCTTGGAAAATGGGTTGAGGTGCAGGTGGGATGTGTGTCTTTTCACTTTCCTTAAACGTTAGGTTTCCCGAGACTTTTAAGAACTTTACGTTCCAGTTTTGCGATTTGAAGTGATAAATGCTGAAGAAAAATGCTTATTTTATGGCTTTTCCCAAAATCTTTGTAGAGTTTCAATTCTCTCTAAGACTTTTGTGCTTCATGACGTGACTTTACCTTTGAATGCTAGCAAAATGGGGTCCTGGATGAGACTCTGAGGAAGCACAGTGCAGGCAGAGACCGAAGCAAAGCAAGAGTGTGGACACATGAGTGCTGGGGAAAAAGCAGGTTCTCACTTTGAGCCAAGAGAGAGACAAAGAGATGACTTTTCATGTCTAATGCTCTGTAAGTGCACAGCTGTTCTCCTGTTTGTTCTACGGGTGTGATGTTTAGAGCCAACAATTTTTAGATCATGTAAAACATATACATATGTATATATGTTTATACACACACATACATGTAAACCACATATGCTTTGTACATGGTAAGTTTTCAAGAAACACTATGAATTTGTAACAGTGATTATTCCAGCACACATTTCATGTTAACGTAGAAACTGACAATGGGGTGCTAGCATGCAATGCTCCAATCCCATCTCCCATCTCTCCCAGCATACATTTACAGAAAGCATCATTAATATGGATCAGATACTGTATACCAAGTTTTTTATCAATAATGAACTTGGTACCCATGGTCCTCAATACTTTGTACAAGTAAATAGAAGAGGAGGACCTGTTCAAATGTGGCACAGCGGCTTACTAGATGGGCAAAAGTACATGGAGTCCTTTGATACGGAAGAGGAGGATTTTGCCTCATGTTGACACAAAGGGCTGACACAGTAGGGGAGAGTTCAACATGAGACACACCATGACTGTGCACTGTGGAGCCCTAAATACACCCAGCTTTACATGTACTGGTAGTAGTTATCAGACAATAACCAGGACATAATGCCAGGACTTGTTCAGTCCCACCAGGAACCATAGAACTCCCTAGGACGTGGAGGACGGCTGCAGTGGAAGTCAGTCGGAGTTGCTGTTTAGAAGCAGCTCCCTTCCTAGGGATAAATAGACCAAATACGGTGCTAAATGGGAAAGCATCATAGTGCCTGAAGCAAATGAGAAGCATGTAAGGAAAATGGGGGATCCTTTCAGAACTGGGGAAGGAAGAGTGCACATCTGATACCTGGCCCACATGCTCCTGTAAGTCACTTAGGCACATGCAATTTCGGGTTTTTGGCTTGGTTTGTTTTGGTTTGGTTTGGTTTTGGTTGTTCATTTGTTTGTTCAGTCGTGCTTCTAAACCTTCCAAATGATGACCAGTGTGATAGTTCTGGCAGAAGAAAGTCACTCCACACTTCCTGCTACCCATTCCAAGATCTTATTCGGCTGCCTTGTGACACTCAGTCATGCCCTTCTTTGACAAGTGTAGGGCAGGTTATGTATCAGATCCAAACGTATTTACTACCTTTTTCGAATCAAAAGATTATTGAATACTTGATATCTTTTAGGTGTTCAGGTCTTGCATGCTTACACACTCGTGCGTACTTCCCAAGTAAGACTCTTGTGATTTCGCAGGCCTTTCAAGGAATAAAGCCTCTGCGGTGGGATGAACATGGTTGTTGACAGTAGGTATTTGGGAAATACTTTCCTTTTAATGATTTACAAAATGTTTTTGTAATCCAGTCATCTGTCAGTCTGTGGAGTGACAGCCATGGCAATAGAGACATCAGAGGATCGCCCTGAAGTTTCCCAATTTATTCTCAAAGGTGTGTCCGAATGCTTCTCTCTTTTTGGGGTGGTAACTCATGCTTGGTGTGGGGTTCTCCATGGCCTTCAGATTCTTATGTTTAAAGCTATTCTTAGTAGGAATATAGGCAATCCAAGTGCCAAAAAAGTTAATTTTTAATTGACGGGTAGAATAACAGGAAATAATTTTAGACGTCTAAATTAATACTTTAATGCCCTGTAATGTTTCATTTTATTAGGGGAAAAAATCCAACTTCCTTGGCATGGTCTGTATGATATTTCTCCCCTATTTCATCAGTGCCACTCCAAGCTGGCTTCTGCATGACACTTCCTGACATTGCTTATGTGAATGTCCATTCATGAGCCTCCCTGTTCTTCTTCTGTATCTATCATCTTCTGGTCTCTCTTATTATCTGAGAAATTTCTACTTCTGTGGATTTAAAACCCACACTCTATTCTTTTGGCAGGCTTGCCTTATTCTGCTGGGAATGGTCCCCTCACTTGGGGCCTCCGTGTCTTCATCCACAACACGATTCTTTTTTTTTCTTTTTTTTTATTGTTAAAAGGGTCCAGTTAGGTCATATGCTCATTCAGTCTTGGTCCAGCTGGATTCGATGAGCTCCCAATAGATCAAGCACACTGTCTCTGTTGGTGGGCCAGTCCCTCAGGGTCCTGACTTCCTTGTTCCTCTTCTCCCTCCTTTTGCTCTTCCCTACCTCCACCCCCATCCCCACAGCAGTGCTTCCAACTTTTGTCTGTCGATCTTGTTTGCTTCTGACTTCTAGGAAAATCTATATATGTTTTTCTTTGGGTTCACCTTGCTATTTGGTTTCTGTAGGCTTGTGAGCTATAAGCTTAATGTCCTTTGTTAATGGCTAAGGGAAATGCAAATTAAAACGACTTTGAGATACCATCTTATACCTGTCAGAATGGCTAAAATCAAAAACATCAATGATAACCTATGCTGGAGAGGATGTGGAGTAAGGGGAACACTCCTCCATTGCTGGTGGGCATGCAAACTTGTGCAACCACTTTGGAAATCAGTGTGGTGGTTTCTCAGGAAACTGGGAATCAACCTACCTGAGGGTCCAGCAATACCACTCGGGAATATACCCAAGAGATGCCCAACCGTACTACAAAAGCATTTGTGCTACTATGTTCATAGCAGTATTATTTGTAATAGCCAGAACCTGGAAACAACCTAGGTGCCCCTCAATGGAAGAATGGATCCAGAAAGTGTGGAATAACACATTAGAATACTACTCAGCGGTAAAAAATAATGACATCATGAATTTTGCATGCAAATGGATGGAAATAGAAAACTCTATCCTTAGTGAGATATCCCAAACCCAAAAAGATGAGTGTGGCATGTACTCACAACACGATTCTTTACAGAAGTGAATGGCAGGCATTCGTTTGCACACATGCCGCTCTTGTTACCCTCTGTGCACCTGGCGGTAAGGGACGATGCTTGACTCATCTTCTAATAACACCCAGCATACTGCTGCCTGCCCTAGAAAAGGAGCTCAAAAAAATGTTTGTGGAACAAATGATGACAAATAAATCATAAAACGTATAAGGAGTCTGGATGATAGGAAACATTTGTCTTGACACATGGCATTAGGCACAACAAGGGACCTGAGGAAGCGGTAGAATGACGCTGTCACAAAATGCCCTTTTTAGAGGAGCTGAGCTCTGCGAAACAGTCGCAACATTTCATTTGTACAAAGCCACCTCCGCTATAAGTTACACCTTGCCTCTCAAATAAAAAACTCGATATTCAACTCTAAACGATGGATATCATTGATTGAGTAATCGGAATTGTAACATCACGTTCAACTCACAAGTTGGGAGATGCTCTAAGTAGGTGGAATCTGCTGAGTCTTGAGCGAAACTGGCACTTCCTTATTTACTGACAGGAAGGTGCTGAGATATGCTGGCAGGCATTAGCATGTTTGTTGACGGTAACTTGGCTTGGCAGGATAGAAACTCCAGTGCGAGTTTTATGATTACATTTTCATTACAAAACACAGATCTCTATCGAAGGCAGTTTATGGTTTGGAGATATTAGTCATCCGGCAGTCCTATGTTTGAGTGCTTAGCCCTGTTTCATTTTAACAGGGGAGGCAGGCTTGAAAACCCATTTGGTAAACAGTTTAGCCAGCGTCCCCAGTCCCGAGGTGATGAGTGAGTGCATGTGAAAGTTAGTTAAACCAGATGTTGTATTATTGCAGAATTAAAAAGTCATTTAAATGTTGTACGATTCCCGAGATTTTTCTTCAACAAGCAGTGTATATAAACACATATTAATCCAACGCATAATGGCGAGCACAGCTAAGTAGAACACATTCTTTTCCATACATATCACCATTTGTGTGTGGTATGTATGCATACGCATGTTCGCATGTGTGTGGGTCCACGTGTGTGAAGGTGCACATCCGCATGTCTCTGTGGAGGCCTGATGTTGGCATGGAGTGTCTTCTTCAGGAGACGAAGCCAGACTTCGCTGGCTGTTTCAGCCAGTGGCTTGCCACCTTGTTCTGGGATTCACCGGTTCTGCCGCTCGCGTGATCGCAGGCGGGTCTCCTTGCACACCAGGTGTTTCTGCAGTTTCTGGAGATTCAAGCTCTGTGCTTCACACTTGTGTGACAAGCTCTTAGCCCCTGGATTCTGGCATCAAGTTATTCACAGTAGGATGGCTGGTGAGATTGAATTAACTTACTGTCTCCGGACACAGAAAATCTCAGCTGATTTCCAGTGTGTTCCTTTTCCTTCTCAGTTTTCAACACGAATGGATGCACTTGATGTGGATGAAGGCTATCTGTTCACAGCGAAGGAGGGAAGAATGAATTCCCTCTCATGCCAGGATTGAGTTGTAACCGGCAATTAGAGGCCAGGTTGGCGGAGCACTCCTGTGGGTCTGTTAATGCCTTCCGACCATTGCCCAGGGCTGCAGATTGTAATAATTAGTGCTGTAAGCATAAATAGGAAAATGAGGGGGCTGTGCTAGTTGATCCCTGAGGTTCCTTCCGGCCTCAGAGTTTTAAAATCGGTGAGCCCGAAACTGCTAATGTGTTTATGACTACACCCAATTTGTGCCTGGGGACAAATTATTCATTAGAAGGATAGGTCATTTTTCATTAATTTGGCACAGAAATACAAAATGTAAATGAAAAGTGATCACCAGCTAACATTAGTAATATGTGGTTCTGCCATATTTTACAAAGACTCATTGACTTTATAGTAGCATTATTAATTTGCTTTCACTTTTGGCAATTTTATACCAAATTTAGACTTGGTGCACATCTTTGGTGTTCCAGTGCTGTTACATATGATAAAGGATTTCTCCTAATCTGAACATGTCCTGGGAGGCGTGGACAGAGAAGGGCTAAGCTCAGCTAGGCTAGGGGTTCTATGAAGACCAGGAACAAGCTCAACTTCTTCCTATCATGCTTTTGGCATCTCATCCAGAGCCTTTATTATGGCTCTAGTTCAGCCAAGGAAAGTGATTGTCACCGGTAGCGCAGCTAAAGATGTTAGCAAAATTCCGATAAAAGTAAAGAAGGTAAGAGAGTGGGTAGGGGTAAAATAGTCTACACAGACAACACTATTTTAAGAAAAAGCTATGTTGGAGTTTGAGGTAATCATTTTCCAGAGGTTGGGAAAGGAGGACACAAATCCCTATGATGAGAGTGTGTTTAGTTGGCACCCTTGAAAGACAGCAGGGACACCAGGTGTGTGGAGCAGAGAGAAAGAGAATAGAGGTAGTTGCTGAAAGGGTTTATGCCTTATTTGGGTATTTTGTTAAATAGCAAAAAAAAGCAGTTGAATTCACGGTCTTACATCTAGACCTTATGAATAAAAGGGTGAAGATGGGAAAGGTAAGTTCACTGTCAATGTTTGAACTTGGAAAGTCTATGTCTCCCGAGCTTTCTTTGTTAACTTGTTCTTGCTTGTGAACGTGGGATCAAGACCTTTCATAGTTTTCTAAGATCAGCCTTCTGCCTAAGTCCTCATGGCTTGTTCTGGAGGTCACATCCCGTCATCTTCTTTCAGTGTTCTTTCTGCCCTTTCTTTCTAAAGATTCGCACTGAGTTTCCTTCTAAAGATTGTGTACTCAAAACCCCAGGATGAAAACGGGCTCTAACTAACCAAGGCTCATGAACACTGTTGCTGGATTTCAGTAACTGTCCTGCAGTCGAGTGCCTTGCTGAAATACTGTGCACCTTATTCCTTCTTAAAACGTCACACTGCGAATGGGGAAATATAAGCTAGGAAGTCCTTCCATTTATTAAAAGGCAGACCCCTGAAAGACATAACATTTCTTATGTGCTTTCATCCTGACACATTTTTTTTGTCCTGAAAAACCATTAACAGTAGATGTACAAATATTTTTGGCGCGAGATAAAGTCTTTTTCATCCCACCCTCTCTCAGTTCTTCCATCCAGACACCCACCCATCCACCTACTCAGCCTCCCATTCTTATGGCAGTGGAAATTTTAAAAAGAAAAGAGACCTGAATAGACATATTTAGCTCAAGGTCCTCATTCCAGTGGAGGGGACAGTCACATAAAGAGATAATTCAAATATAATGTGACACATGCAAGTGACAGAGATACGCATGGCAGAGCAGCCGGTACTCCATCATTCAGACTTTGATCGAGATGGGCAGAGCCTCCTTCTCCTGAAGTGAAATTACCAAGAAAGTAGGAGAAATATGTTTCAAAGTGCAGGGTAGTGGGAAGGATATTTATAGTCATATTTTGATTGTAAACTTTTTACCATTCAAGAACTGAGTTGCAGCAATTGCACGGACTGTGACTCTCATTTTAACCCCCCTCAATGTCAAAAAAAATGATGTGAGCACCATTCCAGAAATTTCAAGAAGACTGTTAAAAATACATTTTCATGCAACTTGGAGAAAGCTCTGGGAGCACACTACCCGGAGATGGTTACACAGGGCTTGGCCTTCATCCCTGGCTGCCTTCCTGGGACCCTCAGATGACCTATTTCTAATTCTAGGCCATGAGTTCAGATTAGGGTATAACACCTTACCTTTAAGAAAATTCTTTTTTAACCATTTGCTTGGACTGTTGAATGGAAAATATTGCCTTACAGACATATGTTTTAGTTTATGATAAATGCAGTATTTTGTTTAACATCATAAATAATGGCTAGGAAGAAAAGGAAATCAGAATGTGGCAAGAAATGAAGCTGTTCTAAGGATACAGATTATATTTCTAATATAAACCCAATGCATTTTTAGTAGCTGTGGGAAGTGTGAATTGTCTCCTGCCTTATTAAGGCATAGATCTATTGAATCCTGCCAAATTTTGTTCTTTCCTAGAAATATCCTGGGAGAGAAGACTGTAGCACAAACATGATCTATTTTCTTAGCAAACAGGAGACAATGTAGGCACTATCCTCGAGACAATATATATCTCCTGT
The DNA here is from genome assembly GCA_028555095.1 of Dicrostonyx torquatus. Classification (NCBI taxonomy): domain Eukaryota; kingdom Metazoa; phylum Chordata; class Mammalia; order Rodentia; family Cricetidae; genus Dicrostonyx; species Dicrostonyx torquatus. Next base: position 4,149,203 of record JAQHUG010000154.1, on the reverse strand, counting down.
CTGTGTCTCAGTCTCAATATTCAAATGTGAAGATGGGAGCCTTCTCCTCCTAGTGTCTATTGCAATAATAGAACATGGTTATAGTGATCTTCTATTGTATATCAGCATTGTGGTGGATGTAGAAACCTTTATAGGTACTCAGAAATGCTATTAATTCTGACCAAATCTGGTAACCGAGCTTCTTGGGTGCTTCCCTTTTGGTTTTATCTGTTTATGGTCTAATGCAATGGAGATGGAGACACTCAGTTCCATGTGCATATGACAAGTCGTTAAGCTAAAAGATAATTAGAAAAACACCAATGCATTGAGAAGAGTTTTAAAAAGTTCTTCATTTTACTTTGTAATGGAAGCATACATTGCTGGAAAGAAATAACCAGAAACATACATCTTTATGATAAGGAATGCCGTGTGAGGCTGATCCTCAGAAAATAATATCCCAGTCTTTGGAGTGCTTGCTTAACTTTGGCACCATTGGCCTCCAGGACATGATGGTCCTTTTTCGTAGGGGTTGCTTTGATGTGGAGAAACCTAGTACACTGCCTGATTCTTAACAAGATCTTCTACCCTCTAGACACGAGCAGCCGTCTACCTCTTCCTACCAACTGTCATCATCTTCATGTCTCCAGATGCTGTCTGGAGTCAGGGAACACACCCCCTAGGTGGGTACCACTATATTCAAATGTAGGCTAACTTGAATCTGTGATAAAATGGGGTGGGGCAGAGCACAAGGTAATTGGTAGAAATCATGCCACACAAAGGACACTCACAGAGCATAGAAGTGAACTAGGCCTGTACCCGAGTGACTCTGCAATGGTTCCGATGCCATCATCGCTCTTTATGACTGGAGCTGATGGTACAGCACCTTTGGATGTCAGTGTGGTGATTTCTCAGAAAATTAGGAAACATCCTTCCTCAAGACCCAGCAATACCACTTTTGGGAATATATCCAAAGGATGCTCAATTGTGCCACAAGGACATGTGCTCAACTATGTTCATAGCAACATTATTTGTCATAGCCAGAACCTGGAAACAACCTAAATGCCTCTCGATCGAAAAATGGATAAGAAAATGGTACATTTACACAATGGAGTACTACACAGCAGAAAAAAATAACGACAGCTGGAATTTTGCAGGCAAATGGATGGAGCTAGAAAACATCATATTGAGTGAGGCAACCCAGATCCAGAAAGACAATTATCATATGTCCTTATTCATAAATGGTTTTTAAACATAAAGCAAAGCAGCCTACAAACCACAATCCCAGAGAACCTAGGCAACAATGAGGACCCTAAGAGAGACATACATAGATCTAATCTACATGGGAAGTAGAAAATTGGGAGCATGGGGACCCTGGGAGAGGGCTGAAGGGGAGGGGAAAGGCAGGGAGGGGAGCAGAGAAAAATGTAGAGCTCAATAAATATCAATAAAAAAGAAAGAAAGAAAGAAAGCAAAAGAAAGAATACAAAAGAAACAAAAGAATGGAGCTGAAGCCCTGGTGAGATACAGAACAGAATCTTGTCCTACTGGAAGCCAAGAGTCACCGTACAATGTGTGACCTCTTTCTGATCTATCTTGGGCAAGCCCTTATCGGTAGCCCTGGGATCCAGTGAGAAGCCACACATCATTAGACAGAAAAGCAAGTCTTAGAAAGCAGTCATGGGATGACCGCCCACTTGCTGTGCCCTCATCAGGGTCCTCTGCTCTGGGACTGAGATCTCCTAAAGCACTCGGCTTATCTCCATTGTCACGCTGGCTCTAGTCCACACTTCCTCCTCAGAGCTGCCAGAATGTTCTTTCTAAAGCGCAGCTCTGAAATTATCTCTGTCCCACTCTTCAAGGCTTTGATGTTGCCTCTGAGGGAGAGGTCAAGCTCCTCAGCCGGGTCTCCATCCTGACTTCATCTCTTGACACGTACTTCCCTTTCACGTACTTTGAGTCCAAACTTACACGGGACTGTGTCCTTTTTTGTCTATGTGTCTACACGGGCAGCCACTTCTAGTCAGTGGCACTTCAGCGTCCTTGTCCTGCTTGTACTTTTCCAAAAGCTGTCAAAGGGAGAGCTGTGACGCTGCCTTCTGTGCGCTCTTGTCTTTCTTTCTGTACAACACGGGTTTAGTGATTTCACAGTTTGCAGTCCTTCTGCTATTTTCTCTAACCCCGCACCCATCCTGACTCCTCCCACTTCTCTTATGTCTTCCTCCTGGCCTCTTCTGCCGATAATTCTTCCCTTTGATAAATGTCTGCACACAAAGTGGTCCTCATGCCAACACTCTTCTTTCCAAATGCAGCTTGGTAACCACAGCCGTTTCGGTAACTGGTGACTTCCAAACACATGGTCCATTGTGAGGGCAACAGATTCTTCAAATTCAATCTCTACAGAGCAGTTCCCCTGCCGATCTCTTTCACATTCCCCGGTCAGCATGCTCTCAGATTGAGCTTTGCTTGTCCACAGATTTGGCATCTTTGACATGATGTACGATGTGACTGCATAAAAAACAGTGCTCTCCATGCTCAGTTAATGACTGGCCAAGACCAGTTGATGCTGCCATTAGGATGTCCCCTGGCCTCCCTGTTCTTGGTGAGTTTACTCATGCTTTATTGTATCAAGTGTCTCAAATACATATCATTGGTATGTGCTTAGTCTATTTCAATGTATGATTCACGTTGTTTTAGTTAAAATATTTTATTTTACTCATGAGTGTTTGGCCCACATGTGTGCATGTGTACCATATATGTGCAGTGTCTGTGAAGTCTGCAAGGGGACATTATGTCCCCTGGAATGGGAATTACTGACGATTGTTAGCAGTCATGAGGGTGCTAGGAACTAAACTTTCACCCTTTGTAGGAGCAAAAAGTCCTTTGAACTGCTGGGCCCTCTCCCCAGGCCTCTTCTTAATTCTGACAAAGTAAATCTGGTTATGTCCCATCAGCATCTAAACTATTTCCACAGCTTCCATAGAACATAGCTCAATTAGATTGTCACATCAGACTAGTAGAATGGGAACACCATTGTCACTATAGCAACACACATTCCCCCACAACCACCTTCATTAAGTAGCTCTGTCAGTCCTCGTGAATATTTTTCAGGATACTTATTTATTGTACATCTATTTGCTGCATTATATGTTAATGTATGTACATGCATATGTGTACATATGTGTATGTGTATTTGGAAGCCAAAAGTCGATGTCAATTGTTGTTCACTTTAATTATTGAGAAAGGGTCTCTCAGCATTTGGCTGACCTGGTTGGATGATGAGTTTTGGAGATCTGTCCCCCTTTCCCCAGTTCTGGAGTTTGGTGGGGGACAATTCTGTATTCTGTCAATCATGTTTTAAATTAATGCTGATTGGCCAGGCAGGAAGTATAGGGGGGTCAACCAGACAGGAAGTAGAGACAGGGCAATGAGAACGGCTGGAAAGAAGGAAGCTCTTCCCGCACTCCTGCGCAGACCACCGAAGAGGTAGCATGTGATCTGCCACGCTAAGAAAAGGTACCGAGCCATGTGGCTAACATAGATAAGAACAATGGATTAATATAAGTTATAAGAGCTAGTAAGAAGCCTGAGCTAATGGGCCAATCAGTTTATAATCTTATGGAGACCTCTGTGTGATTTTCTTTGGGGGCTTGCCGGCTGTGGGGTACGGGGCGGAACAGAAACCCCAACTAGCAGGCCCCTCATGTTACAGAGTTACATAAATTTTTGTAGTAGGCACTTTTAGCTGAGCCACCTCTCCTGTCCCCGTGAAGTCTTTTTGTTCCCCGGATCTCATATTCCAGCTGTGTGCAGTCCCTGGGCAGCCCTGAACATGTATTATCACCTCATTCCTCCACAGCTCTTTTACACCTAACCGATTCTTTCCTTACCACCCTCTCTCCTCTGCCTTCTTGGTTAGCCCGTACTTTCTCTGTAGGAATGTAATCAAGGGCAACCTCCTCTGAAAAGTCCCTCATCTGATAGAGCAAAACCCCTTGTTCTCTTCTTCATCTGCCCTCATCACACAAATGCACTACCATTGTCTAATTAAATTACTTCATTTCCCATCTCACTGAGTAGACTCATAGCAAATCAGTATTTTTCTGAGAAAAAAAACTATATGTAATATATTCCCAGTCTCTCACTATGAGGCCCAGAGCATAGAGACATTAAAAATGGTTTGTAAAGAAGAAATCAGGAAAGGAAAGAAGGATAAACTTAAAGAATGTGCGGGGCATTTTAGGTCTTATTGTAACTCTGTATTTACTGATTCTAAACTGTTTTCCAATGGCTCTCCTGTGGTGTTCATGGAGAGACAGGGAATTCTCTTAAGAGGCATGACACACGCACACTGATTTAAAATAAACTGAGCGGCAATGTGCACTCTGGCTCCATGGGTATAATGCTGGGGAGCAAGTTCAGAGACGGATGAGAGGTATCGTGGCATGACGTCACTAAGAGATAGAGACAAAAATGTAGGCGGAAAGGCGACATAAGAGGAAAACTATCAAAGCACCACTGCCTTAAGTTCTATCATTTGAGCTCTATCATCTCCTTCAAAAGAAGGAGAATCCTATCAGCAAGCAGATAAAATGGAAGCTGCGGTCGGTGCTGTGACACTGAAAATGGCTGTTCATACGCATTTGATTTTACCAAACGCTAGTCCTTGATTGTGCTGTTCAGATAAAACTTGCCTGCAGGTCAGAGTGTTGAGCTAGCCACTAGTTAGTTAGCTCTAGGGGCCAGGTAGTGGTGGCTCACACCTTTAATCCCAGCACTCAGGAGACAGAGGCAGGTGATCTCTGTGAGTTCAAGACCAGCCTGTGCTACTTGAGATTGAATCAGTTTTAAAAGAGAAACAGAGCTTACACCTTTGATCCCAGCACTTGCGATGTAGAGACAGGAGTGATAAGGCTTGGCGGAGAGAGGAATATAAGGTGGGAGGAGGCAGGAACTCGGATCATTCAGCCCGAGGATTTGTGGAGATAGGATCTTTCCCCCTTCTGTCTGAGGATTCAGTAGAGGCAAAAGGTCTTTTAGTGGCTAACTCCTTTACTTCTCTGATCTTTCAGCTTTTACCCCGATATCTGACTCTGGGTTTTTATTATTAAGACCAATTAGAATTCATGCAATACTTGATCATAGGTGTGAAAGTATCAATGACTATAATTAAGACAGGAGATTTTATTTTAATAAAATCAGTTTCAAGTCAATCACGGAAGTTTGTCATAGCTCTCATGATTAAATCTCATCTCTCAGTATGATTGGCACCGCAGCAACCAAACATTTGGACGACTACTGTTTTGTATAACTTAATAATTTCGTATCCTGCAGACACAGCCATTAGCTAGACCTGAAAGAAAATACTCAGATCATGAGATAACAACACTTGCTGGTGAACAGAATTTAAAATTTTCCCATCCTGGGAAATGCCACCAGGCTTCATACAGAAGGCTTCAACTTCTCCCCTCACTTGGAGGTGAATAGCAAGGTGATGCCTTCTGTGTCTCGATTTCTATGATTTGGGCCATACACACATGCCAGCGTTGGCAGGAATTACAGACAGCATGGTGACTGAGACAGACATCGTCTCTACACAGAAGGTGGGGGAAAGATGAAGCAACAGAAGGATGAGGTCCAATTTTATTTGAGGCCAAAAACTGCAAGCTTTGGCAGAGTCGTGCCCGCTTTGCTCTGCTTTTTGAGAACACAAGAGCAGAGGTCCCCCACCCCTTCTGGACCACCATCTGCCTCAGCCTGGCTAAGGGAGAATGCGTGACCATGATATCTGAAGCACCGCAGAATTTTTAAACTTTGAGTATCTGCTATGTAAGGGTATAGAAAAAAATACTTCCAGAAATTAGTGCTTATATATTATTTTGTAAAATGCAAGCTGAGAAATGGATTTGCAATGGAATGGCAGTAGAATAAACCTCAAGGTTACCAGGAGGCCATCATAGAAGCCCATGCGTTAACTGGAAAAGTTGAAGTAGGTGGAGTCAAGAGGGAACTAGAAGTAAATCCAGCATCAGTAAAACAATATTCATTGTACTCCTTGATAGAAAACACTATGACCAGCTGACAGTTGCTGATTACTTTCTTCAAACATTAGGGACTGACCAGGAGATGACTAATGACTGACATCTGGCTATCGCTTCTCACAGATGCCATTTAGCCTTAAGGTATGCACTGTTATTGAGCATTTTCTTAACTATATTGCAGCATGTGACTGCAAAAGCTCTAACCATTGGGTAATTGAAGAGCGATAGTCTATTGCATTACTGCTCAGGACTAAGAAATCCCGACTCCAGGGTTTGGGACACTATGAATACTGCTATCACGAGGTTAGCACGTATAAGTGTTGAATGTTCTAATCAACTGTGTGACTTCACATTCTGGGTGTCAGGAGGATTCACCCGCATTTCATTGTTGACCTCCTTGAAGCCTCAGCAAGATCTGAAATCAGGCATCTGAAGAAGAGAGAGTCTTTCTGTCTCTCCTGAAAACGTCTCACTGTCTATCATGAAAAGACAAAAAGGCGTCCACACGGCTCTGCAAGGCTCACGAGTTACCATCATCGGATGCACACACTTGGCAGTGATCCAGTCAGATCTGAAGACACAGGCTCCTGAGAAATCACTGACAGTGTAACATCCCCTCCCTGCTCAGAGGTTCTAAGTAGCTCCACGTAGGTTAAGTTCAGAGTAGAAGATGATTTTTCTTTTTAGAGACATAGTTTAAGAAGTAATGCCCACAGTGTGCTGCTCTACAATGCCCAAAATAACTGACTTCTACCAGCAAGATGCCCAGTAGAGTAGCCTGTCACGTAATTGGGAGAAGTAGGGCACACACAGCTAGAACTTCCCTTTAAACATACATGTACAGTCAAAGGCATGTATCTGTGGAGTAGGAAAAGGCAAAATAAGATGACAGAGCCCACGCCACACCATCACCATCCATCACTGCCCTCTTCTAGTAGACAGTGCCTCTGCATTAGGCTTTATAAAGGCTCCTATGCTGTGCCTGCAGACCATGTCCTGATGAGAAATGAGCAACGAGAAGGAGCTTTGTAATCCCAAATAATCCTTAAAAGAATTAAGTGTAGATAAATGATCATTCCATGGATTTGTTTAAACACTCTGAAATTCTGGCAGAGGCACCCACACCAGTCTGACCTTAGCTCTTCTCCTGGAGGCCAGACACCTTTCCCACACATGGAGCCACTAATGGGAAATTAAAGGCAATAAAACGACAGCTGGAATCCTGTAAGAGTCCAGGTTTATATTGCACACAGAGCCATTCACACTTCAATTTTATTCCAATAACTCTGCTCCTTTCTCATCTGCGTCCCGGTTGGTGGACCCACTCATGGTGATGCTGATGCCTCTGTATCTCCACATGTTGTTCCACCTCTATGGCTTTCTCCTTTTTCTCCCTCGCTTGCCGATAGGTGAATCGACCTGGGCATGTCCAGTGCATTGAGAGTATGTACCTGATGCTCTCAAATAAGGCATTTCCCGCTATATTACACAATGCCATTATTTTTCCAACTTTATGAGTAACCAGGGTTCAGCAAAGCTGCAGCAGTGACTATTTCTGCGTCTTTCCCAAAATACCTGAGTCAAATTAGACTGGATTGCAGGAGAATCATTAAGTAACTTGTCCACTGGCAGAAGAATCAGCTGATACTTGTCAGTTGGTGGTAAAAATAAAGTCATGCAATAGCTGTTTTCATTTTAACAATATTAATCTCTCAACACACCTTTCTACTGTTCTAACTCTCGGTCGACACAGAAAGAAACTGAGGTTTATTGGGGTTAAATAGCTCCTTTTGGGCTTTTGGCAAAAGTGATAAAATCAGATTTTTAAACTAGGCAAACTGTCTCCAGGATGAGACTCTAAATGACTTTTCAAATAGGCAGAAACTCATATGAATGTGTTCATGGGTAGATCCAGGGTCATTGTCATCTGCCACTCTCACTCCCCTTGTAATAGGCTTCCTTGACAAGGAGGGGGAACAAAGGTGACTTGTAGCCACCTCATTGGAAATTGCAATACTGAATGTCATCTTCGAAATGTGTCACATCTGAAAAAAATATTAAGATCCCTGCCTAATGGGGAAGCCGAGTGGGTAAACAGATGGTCACAAAACTGACTGTCTGGGAAGTGTGATGCTAGGAACATGTGCACAGGATCCCAAGACAGCCGAGGAAAGAGCAACCCAATGGGAAGGTTGCTCAGAGGGGGAAATGTTTGACTTGTGTCTTAGAGAATGAGTCCACTAAGCAGGGAATGGATATAACGACAGAAAGACAGACAGAAACATATGCCAAAGAGCCAAAGAGCATTCCACGGTCATGCGTGTTGGTGAGTCCTAACATACTAGTGTCTGGCAAATGTGGGGGAAACAAAGTGAACATTTATGGTCCCGATGGTTTCTCACTTGGGTTTTCCCCTGCTTAGGGAGTAGTATTTTAGCTTACAGAGCATCTGGAGACCAGCGAAAGATTTCAAGCTGAGGAACTGTGTGACCGGATGGTATCTCTGCAAACTTGCTGTGGAGAAAGTACAGAAACAGAATGAAGGGACATGGGAAAACCAGGAGCGGAGCTATGATTCTGACTGACTTTCAGAAATCAGTGAGTGTGAGAGAGAATATAGGTCTGACCCTAGCAGAGGGGTAAAGGAAAAATTAGCCAAAAATAGAAGGACTGAAGGTCAAGTCAATGGAACCAGTTCTGGTGTGCTGAGGAGAAAAAAGAAAGATTCTAAGATGTATATAAACTTTAACTCAAGTAGTGTGAACACAAGCCATTTCCCATGAGAAGAGTACAGAAAAAGAAAAATCTGGGGTATTCAAATGTATTCACCTTTTGTTAATTACTTAACTTTCAGTACAGGTCTTATGTAGGGCAGGCTTCACTCAGCATCCGCCATTCCCATTCTACTCCTTATATAGGCTGGCGTGGCAGTGATGAGCCCCTCCTCCAGGGTGCACATTCATTATAGCAAGAAAACGGCATAGTCTGTGCAGAGGTCAAGTTGTAGGTAGACGAATATATTTTCAGAGAGGATAGGAAGTAGAAAGGAGATAAGACAGGAACAACCTGCTATGGAACACAAGGATAAGACATTAGGGATTTCTAGGTTCTCAAAGAGCCTGTTGAAGTTGCATTGACAGAACGGGCCCAAATTGGCTAAAAATGGAAGGGCTAGCGTTGGGGCACAGGAACCTGGTGAAAGAGACAATTTGAGCAGGGTAAGGTAAAGTTCTACAGAATGACCTGAAGAGTGTCAAGGGAGAAGAAAATCCCATGAAGATGAAAATAGTCATCTTATCCAAGCACCCTAGAAAAGCCAGCTATCAGGAGAACCACCCTGCTCTACAGACTGGCCCAAAGGTCTCTGGTGAGCCTGAGGGGACAAGGCTTTATTGGATATATATATATATATATGTAAAGAAAGGTGAAGGCTATTTGAACACACACTTGCGCGTGCACACGTGCCCCCACCCTCACATGAATGAATAAGAAATGAACACTGGGATCTCCTCTCAGAATACCAAGTCCAGTATCATGCACCTTCACGTTCACGTTCAAAGCATTTCTTCCATGTCATAGGCAAGTGAGCCAGGCTATTCATATGCCACTTAATGACTTCGTCTTACTGATCTTTTTTATTGTAACCAATTAACTTTTTACCAATTTCTCAAAGCATAAGCTTTTAAATTAGCAACAGCAAAGAGGCTGAATAAATCAGCACCGTAGCTCCCTTAAATTCTCTCCCTTTCATTCATCTCCTGGTTTTTTGACGCTGACCTTTCCACAGTAGCCATTATTCCATAGTTAGTTCTTTGTGAAAGCTTTATGGCTCTAACTGGGTGGCGAAATGTCATCTCTCCTGGTGTCCAGTCTTGCTTGATGCCCTACCCTTAATGGCTTCAGTTTTAAATCAACCCCAAAACAATGAGTCCTAGCTTCCCTGTCTCCTCTTCCTAGGACTTGATTCAGCACTCACTCTTATGTTTTTGCTTTGAACTTTGAACTGTTAGGGATAATCATAAGTGTTGTTTCACCAACCTTAGTTGAGGAAACATATATCTTGAAAATGGGAGACATTGTCAGGAAGGAAGACAAGGATGTTCCTCTGAGAGAGAGAGAGAGAGAGAGAGAGAGAGAGAGAGAGAGAGAGGTGTATACAGGTGTGCTCACTCGTGTGTATGCAGTCAGATGTTAATGACCATATCTTCTTATATCATATTCCACATTAGTTTTGAGACAGGGACCTCACTATACCTGAAACTCACTGCTTCAGCTAGATTAAATGTCAGGAATGAAGATCCTTCCACAGGATGCATCTGTTCAGGATTGCTTTGGCTATCTTTGGTGTTTTGTGCCTTCCTATCTTCCTACGAATTTTAACATTTTTTTGTCTGTCTGTCTGTCCATGAAGAATGGCCCTAAAATTTTGATTTGGATTACACTGAATCTGTAAATTATTTTTGGTAGGATAGTCATTTCTCACAACATTAATTCTTATTATCATGGGCATGGGAAGTGTTTCTATCTCCTAATGTTTTTTTCTTAAAGTTTAATTGTCTTTCATTTATTTAAATTAGCTTATGACTAGATATTTTTCTCAGACTGTTGGTGAATGAGATTGTTTTCCTGACTGGGGTTACAGGTGTGTGCTGCCACACCCAGATTTTTAGATGGGTGCTGGAGATCATGTTTGTACAGCAAGTGCCTTTATCCATTGAGACATCTCCCCAGCTCCAAAAGGAACATCCTGTGCACATAGCTCCCTATTTTGAGCAAGGTACAAAGTAGGCCTGTGTAGCAACTCAGTTGTCCTACCTAACCAGTAAACTAACAAAACAGCATAAACTGATTTTACTTTCAGATACCACATTGATGACTCCAGGGAATTTCATAAAAATAACCAGAGAAATATGTAAATATATAAACTGTTAGGATAAATACAGATTTACCAATTTATAAACAATACTCAGAACTGATAGTGATCAGATTCTAGTTAGCTACCAAACCATAATAAGAGTAGTTAAAATAACCAGAGGAAGGAGCTCTCACATGCTGTTTTGGCCTATTTGTTTATCTCTTTGCTTTTCATCAATATCATGTCAAATGGAAAAACACAGTGTCTCTCTAAGACCAGCAACAATGCAGGGATGCCCACTGTCTCCATCCCTATTTCATACAGTGATTGACGTCTTAGCTAGAGCAATAAGACAAGAGAGTGGAATAAAAGATACAGAAATAGAAAAAGAAGTCAAAGTACCCCCTATCGTTTGGAGACCATATCGTTTGGAGACGATATGGTTCTATACATAAAAGACACTAAATATTCCACCAAAAGATTTGTAGAGTTGATACTTTCCATAAAGTGACAGAATACAAAACTCACAGGCAAAAAAAAAAAAAATAGCCTTCCAATCTACTAATGACATAGTATAAGGAAGTCAGGAAAACAATCTCATTCACCACAGTCTGAGAAAAATATCTAGTCATAAGCTAATTTAAATAAATGAAAGACAATTAAACTTTAAGAAAAAACATTAGGAGATAGAAACACTTTCCATGCCCATGATAATAAGAATTAATGTTGTGAGAAATGACTATCCTACCAAAAGCAATTTACAGATTCAGTGTAATCCAAATCAAAATTTTAGGGCCATTCTTCATGGACAGACAGACAAAAAAATGTTAAAATTCGTAGGAAGATAGGAAGGCACAAAACACCAAAGATAGCCAAAGCAATCCTGAACAGATGCATCCTGTGGAAGGATCTTCATTCCTGATCTCATTGTGTTGTAGAGCCACAGTAATAAAAGCTGCATGGTACTCGCATATATGACAGGCGTATAGCTCTCAGTGGAATAGACTAGAACATCCAGATGCAAAATCCATGGAGCTACAGCTACCTGGTTTTTATAAAATATGCCAAAAATACACACTGGAGAAAATACAGCATCTTCAACAAATAGTACCCGGAAATCTGAATATCAACATGTAGAAGGAGTCTAGACCTTTTTTTTTTTTTTTTTGGTTTTTTTTCGAGACAGGTTTTCTCTGCAGCTTTGGAGCCAATCCTGGAACTAGCTCTCGTAGACCAGGCTGGTCTTGAACTCACAGAGATCCGCCTGCCTCTGCCTCCCGAGTGCTGGGATTAAAGGCATGCACCACCACCGCCCGGCTAGACCTTTATTTTTTAATCTATATAGAACCAACTCCATCAAGAGTCTTAATATAAGACAGGAAATTTTGAAAGTGTCAGAGAGCAAAGTAGAAAGTACCCTTCAACATGAAGATATGTACACAGAAGGCATGAATGGGACTCTAGTGGCCCTATAAGTAAGACCAGCCATCAACAAATGGATCTCAGGAAACTAAAAAGCTTCTGTATAGCCAAAGACAATGCCCACTGAGTGAAGTGGCAGCTCACAAAAGGGAGAAAGGCATTTGCCAGTTCTACCTCCACACATGTATCTAGAAGACATAAAGAACTAAAAATAAGAAAGCACACAACAGTTAAAAACGGGGCATGAATCTGGGCCCATGGTCCTACTGCAACTGGAGTCTGTGTTGATGTCCACAGCCTGTTTTCCCACCGAAGGCCATTTGGATGTGTTGTTCCCAGGCTGTGCTACAGTCAGAGGTCTTGTTGGTGTGAGTGGCCTGTGCTGTCTCCTGAAGTTATGTTGATGTCCGAGATCTGGGCTGCTTCTGATGGCCTTGTCTGGGTCCAAGGCCATGTTCACGATCTGTGTGGTCTTCGGAAAACTTGTGGAGGTGCATGATCCATGTATCCCCTGACTGTGAAGAGCAAGGCTACCTTTGTTGTGATATTAATGGCTGCAGATGCACAGCTGAGAGGTAGAGACACAAAAGGCTTTTGTGACAACTCCCACAAATATAGATATACAGATAACACAAATTGGACTTCTCTCCTATTTTTCTATTTTTTTCTTATTTTTGCTTTTCAGAGGGGTTGGTGGCAAACACGGAAGGACTGGGAAGTAAGTGTGATAAGGGTTCATGAAGTGAAATGCCCAGAGGATTGATAAAAGTACTATATTGGGGGAAATGGACATGAGTCAGAAGAGAGAATTATCAAAATAAGGAATACAAATGGCTAATTAAAATGTGTCTAACTCTATGACGTCATCAAAGAAAGGCAAATTAAAAGTACTATGAGATTTCATCTCAACCTAACCAGAACGGCTATCAGAAAACAAATGCCAGGAAATGCTGGTGAGGAAGTGGGAAAGATGAACCCTCATTCATGGTTTGTGGAGGAGCAAGCTGCAGAAGCTACTAGAAAAACTAGTGTGGAGGTTTCTTGAAATCTAGACACTGAACTTCATACGTTCTATGTATATTACTCCTGAATGCATATCTAAAAGATTTTGCATTCTACTGTAAAGATAATTGCTCAACCAAGTGCATTATTACAATAGCCAGAGAATGGAATCAGCCTAGATGTCCATCAACTGATGAGCAGATAATGAAAATATGATTCATATACACAATGGGATTTTGTTCAGCTCTAAGGAAAACTGAAGTATGTAGACACATGGATGAAACTGGAAACATAATTACATTGAGTGAGATAACCTAGGCTCAGAAAAAGAATTCCTGCCTGGTACTATAAGCTCCATCTACATCCCAGGGCTGAGGTCTTTGACCCTAGGGTGAACTTACTACTGTTGTTTAGCTCAACTGTCATGGCACCAAGCTATCTTCCAAATATTTACGCTCTTGACCATCATTAAATGCTACCCGGACTTTATCAGGGGAGCTTCTCTCTGCAATCACAGTAGTTACTGAAGAGACACGTGGCTGTGCATGGGGCTAAGAATTACACATAATTAAGTGTGCGGTCTTAAACAGTGCATTGACACCATGCTCCCTAAGGCTTAAGAATCATCACAGAAGAGGAGGTGAAAGGGCGTAAGGGCTGGAGGGGAGGGGGAAGGGCTAGAAATACTATGTTCTGGGCATGACACAATGCAAGTATAATTTCACTGCGGTAGCTGACTGTACTTGAACAAGACCGGACCTGTCAACAGTGAATCATGACTCAGAAAAGGACTCACAGGGTGGCCTTGTTCTCTGTTAAATTACTGGCTATTGATGGATTCTGAAGGAGGCATAGTCATTGTGTTCACTGGCATACCTACTAGGAGCCCACCAAGCTCTGATGAATAGTTCTAACCCCACGACCAATCAGACGGCACTGGTTAAACTCAGTAGAGGACACAAAACAATAATCCTCTAAAACAAACAAAGACATGAATGTTGGAAAGCACCTTTAGGGGCAAGCAAACAAGTAATAGAGATGAGAGGGAGAGCTGAGAGGGTAGAGGGGTTATAGTAATCAAATGTATAGAATTGTTGGAAAACAAATTCAATAAAGGTTAAATAAAACAAATCTATCCTCAACACTGATGAAATTAAATTTAATTAAAATCTCAATTCTATTTATAAAGCAATGACCCTGCTAAGGAGTGCACTACTAAAAGGAGCAGGCATGGAAACTGCCCTGCCTCTTTTTATGGATGGCCCTCGAGTAAGATCACCGTGTTTCTGTTGTTTGGGAGAGGGTTGCTCTGGAAATTATTGTAGGGCTCTTCTGTGCCTGCTACAGGTGACAATTCTTTGCCAATCTTTTAATCCTTGTTCTTTTTAAATTAAAATATAATTATATCACTTTACACTTCTCTTTCCTCCTTCCAACCCTTTCCATGTATACCCTTACCTTTCTTGAAATCATGTTCTCTTTTCTTTAAATATATATATATATATGTGTGTGTGTGTGTGTATCAAGCATTTATATATATTATATTTATATAAATGTATAATGTTTATATTTATTTATATAAATAATAAAGTGAAATAAAAATAGATATGTAGAGAGATATAGATAGATAAATAGATAGATGATAGATAGATGATAGATATAGGTATAGACATGTGTGAAAATATATATGTGTATATCTGTGTTTAAGCACATATGTGTGCATATATACATTTACATATATATTCTTAAATGACTAATAAAATATTTTTAGTCCATTTAGCCTTATGTGTATAGATCTACGAAATATTATTTTCAAGTCTAAAATAATTTTGGATCTTTACTGTTTAACACTTCAATGAAAAGTTAAGTAATTTGCTCATTGACTTTTTACTAAACATCCACTGAGCATGATTCTGGGACGCCAGCTCTGCCTTCCTACAATGAGCCTTTAGCTGGGAACTTCCAGGACTAGCGCATATATGCTTTCTGCTCAGTCCTGTGTAGGTTGCAAAACAAACTTAAGGATTAGACAAAACTTTTCAGAGCAACTATCTTGCAAACTAAGAGTTGAAGGGTAACATGAAACTTTTTAGACTGAATGGAGGGATGACTCAGGGTGGAAGAAAAGTAGTGTAGGCTTAGAAGCATGAAATAGCACTGAATAGGGTCCAGGAGGGAGTGTGGAGCCAGGAAGAAGCAGGACCTCTGTATCGTGGTTTGCATAGTTGGACATGCTTGGACATTACATGGTAAGAATGCTCTCATCTTGGAATTGTGTAATTATTAAAGGGAAGATTACTAGTCAGTCCCACAAAGAGCATCTGCATCACACCTTTGAGGAAGTGTGTTATCCTAAGGGTGACAAATGCCTTCCAGAGAAGGGTGAGGCTTGAGGCTGGAGCACCACGCCAAGACCATCACATGGAAGGCGGGCATAGACAAAGGGCTCTTTGTTCTCTGGAAGCTTAGTCAATGGGGAAGTTTTGGAGGCAGAAGCAAGGTTGTGTAGTGTTAATTTTCGGAGGAAAATAATCAAGTCCAATAAAATTCAGAGTCAGGGTAGGAGGGGGAGTTGGACTTAGAAGAAAAAGAACTAAAAGACAGTAATCCACGAGTGTGGGGTTAAGTCTTGAGTCATAGCCGTGCAGAGAAAAGGGGACTGACTGGTGGGAGGAATTGAGGAGGTTGGAGCCATAGATATGACAGATCAATTCAGGACATTCCCTGAACTCCCAAGATGTTTGATTGATTGGCATGGTGTCTGGGAGAGTGGACATCATCATGAGGGACGTAAGGATGTGCCATGTCTAGAAAAAAAGAAAAGGAGACTTTTTGTTTCCTAGTTGACACTGGGAAAGAGTGTGTTGGTACCCAGAGGGAAAACATAAATGACTTCCTTAACCAGCCATGAGAACCTCACCATTCTTTTGTTGTTGTTGTTTTGTTTTTCGAGACAGGGTTTCTCTGTGGCTTTGTAGCCTGTCCTGGAACTAGCTCTTGTAGACCAGGTTGGTCTCGAACTCACAGAGATAACCTCACCATTCTTTAAAGAATGTTTCTGATGAGTTATCCTACAGCCTCAATTTGAGCAGCATAGAAAAGTATAGTCAGATTTAATGCTGTTTTATCATGAATTCACCACAAAATTCCATCACCATGAATTTATCATCATAAATGTTCTCAGTTTTAT
>JAQHUG010000154.1:4104630-4131960 GCA_028555095.1 Dicrostonyx torquatus | reverse complement strand
TGACCAAAACAACCGGCTGGCTTAGTGACTCACTTGGCAAATGGCTGTTTGTCACTGAGTAGATGGCTGTGACCAGGGACCCCCTCAGAAACATCTGAGCAAAGATAAGAGGGACAGTGAGCTTCTGAAGGGTACATTCACAATGGCCGCTGTAACACAAATGGGTTTGTTTGGTAAATGCTACGAGCGTCTGCCGTGACCCACAAGTGCTAGGCGCATGTGGTGGAATGGAGATTAAGGTAGCCACATAGAGTGTCAGGCGAGCGCCATCTGTTCTCCATCGTAAGTCAGTGAGACTTGCTTCATGGTGCACGGAACCTGATGATACTTTCATCACTCCGAGAATGTCATGTTAATGAAACAGTGACTAAGAAAATCGGAGAAACGGAGCAATGCATGCGTTGTACAATCAAAGAGCCATCCGAGTAGGCTTGCCACTGTATCTCCGTCACTTACCCATGAATCCTGTGTTGGCTTAGTATATGACTAAAATGTCAAGGAGAAAAGCTTATTGCTTAGACAGGGAAGATGAAGGGTGAAATTGCTAACTATTATTAATGTTCATCGACTTATTCAACAATCTGGGGGCGTTTAATGCATGTCAGACTCGGTAACTCCAACTGTGAGTGAATCAGACCGAGCCGGTGATCTCAGGCAGACACTGAATTCTCCTCTAGTGGCATTTGGACCTTCTCAGTCTTGAGAGTCAAGAGGAAGGCTTAGAGAGTCATCTTGATTTGACTAAGAACATAACTGGTTTTGTTCACATATGGAATAGAGTTAATAACTGACAGAGATAACACGAGCCCCTGGCTTCAAGGCTTTGGGTGAGACAATTGCTTTATGGCCAACGTAGGAACAATTGAAGGTATTTAAAGTGTAAAACTTCACTCAAAATATGTAAAAGCTGGAAAAAACCTGAATATCCATCAATAAAATAAAAGAAGAATATTTATACACGTATGGTGTAAAAGACTATGCATCAGTGAAAATGGCTGAATTGAAGTCATATGCAGTGCAAGGGAAAACATAAAACAGTGTTTATTGCACATTCAGTATTAGTAGGCTTAAGGAGATATAACAGCAGAAAGTGATGATAAAAACCAGAGAAGTGGCTGCTGTTGGCGAGTGACAGAGTCTAAGATGCAACTCGAGGAGCCTTCTGATATATTAGGAATGAGGTTTCCTTGACCAAGGTTACTTCATCTGAATCAATACATCAGATTCATGGACTTGTCGGGTTAAGGCTGGCACACTCTATGGATACCTGTTTTACAAGAAAAAATAATGTCAGGAAGGAATTAGCTGCTGACGTATGCATTCTTGAAGTCAGAATTTCAAAAAGAGCTCCAATGTCACAGCAAGTTAGTCTCCAGGCTTTTCTCAGACCCCCGTCTCAGCCTAGACTGGTACCATACCCCATTAGCACATCTTCCAGAAGTGCCAAATGACCTGATTGCCTCTAGCCCTGTCACACAATGCAGTCAGCAGTTTCTCCTAAATGTTAGTTATCATGGTCACTCCTCCATGGGCCTTCCTCAAGTCTCCATTTTCTCTACAATATGAAACCGAACGTTCTCAGCAAAGAAATGTGATCTTCAACGATTTTTTCTCAGACAACTACACTAATGTCCCGGAGGAGCTGTCACCTCAGTTTCCCGCCATTCCTTGCTACTGCCACTTCTTTCCGGAAATATTTATTGAGTGACCACTTGTGATAGAGACATGCAAATGAATGGGACAGAATCTTGTCAAGGCTGCATAGATTAGAGAGGAGAGAACAAGTTCAACATACCTACAGTCACAAAACCCAGCAGAGACAGAAAAAAAGGGGGGAGTAAAGGCATTGGGAAACCTAGCCTGTAGGTTCTTTCCAGAGTTGATGGACAATGCCAAGCCTCGGGTCAACATGACAACTAGACCCAGTAGACAGACAGGTATGACAATCTTCACAGAGGGGATTGTTTGAGCACAGGCAGAGAGTCATGGCAGAGTGTGGGATAGCAAAGAAACAAGCACATGAACAAACAAACAAACAAAAAACAAGTTCAGGCAGATGAAAACTTGTGGTTCCAAAGGTGAGGACAAGGCAATACTTACAGCTGCACACAAAAGCAGACACCATAACATCAAGGGCCCACATGTAACACCAAGAGTTTGGATTTTGTCTGCCAGGCAACAGGAGCTCCCAGACACACCCCATGCTACAGGCATGCCAAATGCTCTACATGGCTCCCCGCAGCCACCCTCGCTGCTTTCCCAACTCCTTGCTGAAGCAGGTCTTGCTCCCTCGGCTCCAAATACCAGCCGCACCTGGCAAAATCATATTTATTGTTCTGAGTTATATACCTGACAGCACAGAAGTGCTTTCACCGAACTTGGCATAGACATCCGTCCCTGGTTCCCAGCAGGAAGGCTGTGAGAAAACTCCTCAACCATCCTGTTGGCTGCAGTGATGTTGTACAAAATTATGGCGTATACTTCACTAGGCTCCCTCGGGTGGCCACCAAGTCCAATCTTAGCATGCCAAGAAGAGTTGAGATCAACCAATGGTGAATTTGTGCTTTATCTTAAGCATACTGTGATTCCCTTAAAAAAAAAAAGTTGCTTCTTTTGTAAGAGTTCAGAGCCAAATCTGCAGTGAACATCTAACAAATCTTTGGGATCTGACTTAGTTATTTGTGTAGGCTAATCTCACCCAGCTTTCATCCTATTCCCCGTTTCCTGCTTGTTCGGTGTCCTGATTTCCTCATTCACTTTCACACATGTTGTCTGAAATTTTGAGATACATCTGAAATCATTGTTGGAGCGATTTGTACTAGATTAAATGCATCCACAACTTCCCTTTCTTTGGCATCCTTTAATTCCTTCGTTCTTATGATTGCTCTTCAGTACTTTGCAGGCAATGTCAACCCTTGCCTGCACAAGGCCTCCACGGGTCTTCCCTCGCCCATTTCTTCTTCTTATCATGCTGCTTTGCTTGCAATCTCTTCCATCATTGGTCAATCACCCATTCAGGAGCTCCTTGGCATCAGAAGCAGAGACTTTCAATATCCTGATTACTTTTGCAAGAACCCAGTATTGTGCGAGGTGGAGGCACATCCCGCGCTTGCTGTAGGAATAAATAAATACATGGTAGGGCGAAAGAAAACCAGGTTAAACATACCTCTAAGGGAGCAGAAAATGGCCTAGAAGAACACAAATAAAACAGTGACAACAGTGACAAGGCCACCTGGGGTTCCAAACAGTTTTGAATCTGAAGTTCAGAAATAAGAGAGAAATGGAGGTTGCATTTGTTTGAGGGTAAGGGATAAAAGGGCTACCTACAGAATGGCTGGCTACCAGAATAGCACCATGCAAGAATGCTTATTTAGTCCCTGCCGAATTATTGTACTGAAGGCTGTTCTTAGGTTCTATAAAAACAGAGAAACAATAACCTTGAAGAAACACAAACCCTTAATCCTTTGACTGAGGGCATGCTCCATGAATTTAAAATAAAAAAAAAAAAGAGAGAGCAGCATTTAGCAACCCACTTAGAAAATCTTTGAAAATATTTACTGAGAGCTTTTATGGTACAGTTGCAGTGACTCATGCTACTTGGTACCCGGTGCACTGTGCAGTGCCTCCCTGTTTACCCAGAGCATCCATGGGTTATGTCTCCCTCGAGATGCACAATGGTCCTGGGGAGGCAGAGGAACAATGCTTTTTCTCCTTTTGATAGATGTCAGGACTGAATCTAATCAGGATGAAAAGCTTATACGAATTGACTCACAGGGCTAGTGGTTGGCTGGAGGGAGGCTTTCTGACTCACAGTCTCTAGCCCTGTATACGGTTTATTTTGCTAACTCAACAAGCTCTAGACAGAACCTGATATCGGCTTACCAAAGGACCGAAACCACCCTGGGAGTTTCGCCACATTGTTTCGTTTATGCTGGCTTCCTGGAACCTCTGGGATGAAGACCAAGTTCCCCGTTACTACATTCAAGGCCCTTCCCAGGCTGGCTCCACCTGCCAGGCGGTGTCATTCCCAAAGTTTTCGCTGGGATATCTGCACGTGCCCTGTTTCCTTCTTAGAGCGTTGGCCCATTCTTTCCCAGAACATCAGACAGGTTCATTATTATTGCTTCAATATTTTTAAATACTTAGAAATATTTCAGATTCCATAAACTATTTCTATTTGTTTTATCCCAAAAAGTTCATCTATGAGAAAGGTTTAATTGACTTGTTAATTGATGTGTCTAATAACTTAACCTCAAAGCCATATTAAAACTCTGAGGACAATGCACCACTGTTTATCCTCCATCCTTGGGGACCACATTCCATAAACCTAGATAAGAACCCAAAATTGAAAGATATGACAAGTTATTATAATGTAAATTTGCATGGGGAAGGACATGTATTTCGTTCTTTTTCATGACGTTAGTACCTGTCTAAAACATATTACTTATAAGAGGGATGGCTGGCTGGCTGGCTGGCTGGCTGGCTGGCTGGCTGGGTGGAGGGTGGATATGGACGGGCAGATGGGAAGATGAAGAAGTGGATGGGTATATAGATGGTGTTTGATGGGTAAATAGTATGAAAACAGTAAAGACAAATAAAAAATCTCTATGCACCAATCATTTAAAATGTCTATAACTCATAGTCTTTTTACCCTTTGCACAATACAGGGAACCTTGCTGGAAAGACATAAAAATCTCATACATGGTGACAAAAGAAAGGTGCATTTATTTATCCATTTTCTGGTAAAGATGCAGCAGAAAACTTCTATATCCAATTTGTAGTGTTAACTCCTTTCTCCGGGCATTCAGATCAGCCCTTTTCCCTTCAGCATGCACAGGGTGGTAACTGTTTTCATTCTCAGAATCCCCTGGGCCTCTATTTATTTCTTATTGATTGTACCTATTCTAAAGTAGGCCTATGTTAAAATTCAAGTTTATTCCATTGTCAAGTAGACAATAGGTGGTTGCCGGCGAAGGCGATTGCATAGAAGATGGACATTGACTTTGTTTATGTGAAAAGAATAAAGGATGAGGAGAAATGCACACGCATTTGATAGATTTGAAACTTCTTTCGTATTAGGAGAGTGACAAACATTCCGTGAACCATGAGTTCATGTGTGTCACGTGAGGGTTGAAGGCAAGAAGCCAGGCTGCTCGTGGGAGGGGCCGAGGCTGTTGCACATCAGCGGCCAAGCAAACTTCTGATTTCTAAGGGCTCTTCCAGAGAAGCCGAAATTCCACGGAATTTTTTAGTATTAAAATATTGCTATTTCAGCTAATTCTTAAATTTTTCATGTGGAATGTTCACGTCTGCAGTGTACTGCAGGAAGCTAGGAGTAGAAGAGTCCCCGGATGTATGCTTACTGGTTAACTGTTCACTGAGCATGACCATGACATTTTAGAAAAGGCGATGGGCAGGAAGATTTAAGCTGAAAAGAGGAAACATATAATATTAGAATTCATCGGGGCTGGAGAGTTGGCACAGGGGTTGGGTACTTGCTGCTCTTTAGGCGGACCAAAGTTGGGTTCCTAGCACCCACATCAGATGGTCCTTCATTTCATGACGACATGCAGCTCCAGGTCTTGGGAATCTGATGTCCTGGCATCTACAAGGTGTCTATACTCACTCAGAGAGTCATACACATGTGCACGTAAAACTATAGGATTTGTGGACACTTTCATACATTGGGATCCACTTTTCCCTTTAACTAAAATGTAAGGGAAACAAACACATCTATAGAGAGCATAAACCAAGTCTTTTCGTTATCCTGAGAAAATACTGAATGCAATGTGGTTTTCTGCAGAAAAGAGGGGAGATTCAAAATAAAACAAACACTGGGATGCTGGGAAATAGTTCGCCTCCACTTTTTCTTTTACTTTTTCTTCCTTGCTCTACTGATTCCTCCCCTCAATCCCTTGCTTTCCTCCTTTCTCTATGTCCCCCCTCTTTCATGCCTCCCATCAATGCTGCATTGGAAGTAAGTGTAATGATTTCAATTAGCATTCAGTATGGATTCAGGAGAAGGGCTTAAACTCCCCCTAATACTGAGAGACTTTTATGTTTGCTGATTTCTCATTTTGTGGTATTTCTCCCTGGGAACAAAATAATCCACCATCTTTGCCCTTGTCTCCAACCACACTCTCCATGAGCTGCCCCTGGTGAGATAGGGCACAGCATTGATTTCAGACCTACACGGATAGAAATATTTTTGAAGTATTGAGTGGAAGTTGGGTGAAACCTGGTCCAGACTTTAACCAGGGATGGGTAGAAATTTCCAGACAAGAGAAAAATGTCAGGGGTTCAAGCTCTGGAGAATCACATGGACCAAACATGACCTCCATGTTCACTAAATGGGTCCACACCTATCAAATCCTGCATCTCTTCCGTCATTTTCCTCCTTAATCTCTCACACCAACCAATTACCCTCTTTAAACTCTTTGAAATGTCTTCCTTGTTTCTCTCTAACCTTGATGAAATTTGAAGTATTCCCCTTCTATCACATTCTTGGATTGGGCACCAGGTAGCCTGCCACGGCTGTTTTCCATCCCCTGCCCTCTACCCTCAGGCAGTAGGAGCTGTCCTTTAGTCTCCTGGTCATGTGGGTTGTGCCGGACACTGAATTTACACGCTGGTCTGTGACTGCAAACCCAAATGCCTGCAACCTGGAACACTCTGAAGCTCAATAATCCCTCATTCCGCTCACATGTCAGTCTGAGTGCTGGCCTTCTGATTTATCTGTGTTTCCAGTTTAGGAACTCCTACGGAGTGGATTATTCTACCATCTGCGTGAGGACACTTCGTTCAACTCAATATCCACACCTGAAGTTTGCTTGCTAAATACCCAATGATCTCTGACCTACGAAGATTCACTCACTGCCCAGCTGCCAATGTGACAATTTGTGGGGAATCCAGAAAAGTCTCAGTTCTTTTACTGCTCATTAGTCAAACAGCTTCCTAAAAGGATGACCGCCATCTCATTCTGAGCCCAAGTGGTCCTACCCACGTTATTTAATTCTGGCAGCATATAGTAGCAGGCCTGTTCCTGATCTGCTCAGAGGCTTAACAACAAAATCCACCAACAATTCTTAGAGTTAGAGCATCTCTTGACCCCGAGTCAGTCTAGCGTGCCACTGATCCCCTAGAACGTCAGAAAAATCTGATGATGAGCGTTCCTCTCCCACTCTCAGGAGCAAAAAGAAGGTAGATTGATTGAAATTCCAGCAAGCCTGGAGTAGCCCATCAGAAAATGACCCTAGGTGGTGTCTCAAAATTTATCATTCCTCACATCCTTTGTTCCTGGGAAATCATTTCCTCTACCTTGATTCACCTCTCTAAAATTGCTCTTCCCACGTTGGTTAGGGAGAAATTCGTTCGTTTTTTTTCATCAAAACCACTCCATCAGGTGCAAGTGTTAGGGGAGAGCAGTGCTGTGGTACCTTGGAAGAGCATTACAAGACTGCGATGGATTACATTGAGGCAGGACAATGGATGGGAAGCTAGATCTGTGCTAAAGCATGCAGAGTAAAATAATAATGGGAAAATCTAAGGGGAAAGTATATGGGTGCTCACTGGAAATTTCCTCTAAACTTTGCTGCTGTTAGAAGACAAAAAAAAATCCCACACATAAGACAAAGAGTTATTTGCACACTCTGGTAGCTCACTGACAGCTTGACTCCCCCCAGTACAATACAGGATTTACTTTCCACTGATGTGCAAATGGACGGGTCTTCATGTTGCGAGGCTGTAATTAGGACGCCAGTTTAGAAATTTGGCAGTCGGCGCTAAATGGGAACAGTTTCTGCTTTGAACTGCGTTCATCAAAAGACAAGACGGAACACGGGCTTTTGTCAGGACAGTTTTGAACTGTAACCCGATGAAGGTCCAATTCAGCTAGCTGGGCTGTGCTTCCGCAGGCTCGCTTCTCCTCGGGATAGCAACCGGCTCACCCTGGCCTTGAAGAGAAAGGAAAGAGGGGGTTCCTGGAGTACTTTGTTATATATCATACGTGCATTCTTGATCATAACAAAAGATGTAGATAGGAACAAACATGCGACAGCAAATTCCAATTGGAAAGCATAATAGAAACCATTGAAGGAGAATGTTAAGGAGCCACGACTAAAGCGTCCCATCCGTATAGATTCATACAATCTACTGAAAGAGGAGGTCACTGCAGAAGTTGGTGTACTACCTAACGGGATAATGATATCTCGAACAATACATTGCCTTTTTATAAAAACCTTTTTATAAAAACCAGGATAATTTTCTATTCACTGAATATCATTTATGAGAGAGAGAGAGGGGATGGTTTCTAACCTGATACACAAGCCAGTTACGGAAAGGACAATGTTACACTTTCAATGCTAACAGCAATTACTGGTAACGTGAGAATACATCATCCTCTCTAGTTACCTTTTAGAAAAGGAGAGGCTTTCTGTGGCCATCTAAAAATGCTCATTGTTATCAAAGACGGTGTCTAGACAAGCATTTGACTGTCCTGTCGTGACCCACAGCTGTCAATGTCATCTCTTTAACTTTACCTTGGGCAGATATGGTATTTAGAAAATACATGTCATATTTCAAAGACATTGTTGAAGCCCATTGTACTTTTTCTCTCTTTATATTACATATTATCTAGTTCAATTGCATTCTTTCATGTTGGATTATTTTCTATTTTTCCAAATAGATACCATTAAAAAAAATTGGACAAAAATTCTAGAAACATCCTGCAACACACACACACACACAAAAAAGAAATTCAAACTTGGCTAGCTTCATGGTCATATGTTAAAATGTCATAGACATTTTGTTTAATGGACAAATGTTGGTCTAATTTTTTTCTCAGATGAAGTTTAATGAATTGTGAGTAACAAATGCCAGCACTGGTTCAGGATCTGGACTGGACAGTTTAATAAATATGTTAAATTTTTATGTACCACAGCAGTAATTTTAATAGACCCTGGAAGGTGATTTTTTTTAATATCTTTGTGTGTGTGTGTTTCTGTGTGTGATATAACTGGGATTGTATGCTATGTATATGTTTACATGTGTGTTCATTTGTGCCAGTGTTTATACACATGCTATGGAACATGTGTGGAGGTCAGAGGATGATCTCCAGCACCAGTCTTTGTGTGAGAGACTGTGCTGGAGACCGACTCTCTTTCTGCTTTCACTGCTCACACCAGGCTAACGGGTTTAAGAGCCTGTGGGCAGGCATTCTATCTCCACCTTCCATCCTGCCATAGAAGCACTGGGGTTAGTGATGCACACAGTCACATCTGGCGTTATGTGTTATGAGCATCCAAATTCCACTCCTCATTCATTCATGGCAAGTGTTTTACATGCATAGCCATCTCCCAGGGCCCATGGATGGCGATTTTTAAAGAAATTTATTTTGTCTCAAATTAGCCATTTATTAAATTTGTTTGTTGAGTTGAGATACTTACTAAAGTTATTAAGTTTGGCACTTAAATATTTTATCTCAAAATTAATAAATCTTACATGAAACTATATGATGTCCTTAATATACATTAACTTGAGTCAGCTCTGTCTCCTTTGTTGTCTAACTCCCAAAATGCCCTTCTCTTTAGATCAGACTTAAGGTGTTGAATATATTGTTACTGATAGCATTAATCAAATACTAATAATCATATCACTGCAGGACATTAAATTACCTCTCAAAAGACAACAAGAGCCAACAGTTTTGTTTTTTAAATTTACTTTCTTTTTCTTATGCTCTTACCTGCCTCTGTTTTTCCTTTTCATTCCCTGGCTCCCTGGCTTCTGTTGTATGAGGAGGAGCGAGCTGTGGGGGCTGTGTTCCCTGGCTCCCAGCTCCCAGCCGCGGGCCTGCTTTTGGTCCCGGCTAACTTATACCCGAAATAATTACACACAACCTGTATTCATTTAATCTCTGCCTGGCCCATTAGTTTTAGCCTCTCGTTGGATAACTCTTACATCTTGAATCAACCCATTTCTAATAGTCTGTAAGTCACCACAAGGTAGTGGTCTTACCGGGAAAGATTTTTTCATCTTCCCCTCTTACTTTTCCCTTTCCACTCATCCTTTTTAAATTTCTCTTTCTCTTATTTTAGAAACATCTACTAGAGCTTGTAGGTAATGAAACAGGAATGCACTTCCATGATGAAATGATCCATGGAGGCATCCATAACTGCCCCATGACTGTGCCACATCACTTTTATCAGACAATCTGGGAAAGCAGAGGCTTTAATGACCTACTCGGGAGACTGAAATCCCTCCTCTAATGTTATGCAGTGATGTAGAGTACAGTCTACAGTTTGATAAACACTCCACTTCACTTACTGTGTAAGTAAGCAAGTATTTTTTTTCTTTCTTAACTTGAGCATTTTGAGAAGGAAATAGTTACAGAGTACTTTCTGACAATTCTTCCAAAAAAACAAAATAGAAGAAGAAAAACAAAGGAGGATGAGGAGGAGGTAAAAAGAGGAAGAGAAGAAAGAGGAGGAGGAAGACTTGGGATGATTAGACTCGATCTGATTAGTGTTGATTATGATCACAGTGCTCTTGAACTCTTGGAGATTCGAGTGTTTTATGAAAGGACGAAGGAAACATGATGGGAGATTTGCTAATCCCATTGCAGCCCATGTGGGGATAATAACAAGCTTGCAAACACCAAAGCAATTTCCAGGCTTCTCATTTGAACTCCACTTGGCCTCCATCTTTTCAGATTTTCCTATTACATTCAAGTGGTCTATGTATCAATAATTACGACAGTCTTGATTATTTGATACATAGGTTACTCCAATCATCGTTTTAATACTTTTGACAAATATACTGTATATATGTCCATTCTTTACAATATATTTGAGCAGTCACTGGAAATGAGCTTGCCATACCCAGCATTTGCTCACTGCCTCTGCCATTGTATCCCTGACAATGCAATATTGGCTGCTGATGTTGAGGGAACTGTGAACAGAGAGGCCCCATGCTTCCCTCTTCTCCTCTAAATGAGCCATTAGAAGATCACGACCAAGACCACTGGCAGAGTAAACAAGGACTGAGAAACTGGCTGTAGGAGGCTCCATCTGCAGTGATCCAAAACCACCCCTTAGCAATCTGCTAGGCAATTATGGAGCTGGATGGGGTATGCTTGCTGTTGAAGGGGCACAGACACACACACACACACACACACACACACACACACCAGCACAGAGACAAGCAACAGCAATGCTAGTTAATCTGTCTGGCAGAAATTTAAAGTAAATCCATTCTAAATAATATTAGTGCTTCAGCCAGTTTGGATTGTCTCCTTAGAGCCCGAGACACTTTGATATCTGTTCAGCCAAGGTAAGTTTCTGAAAACTGAGAGAGTTACAAATACCAACCCATTCTTGTTTGCTTTTGATTATGCAGCAGCAAAGAGCATGAGCTATTGTCTGCTTTGGGGATCATGTTGGAATGTGGAAGTCGTGGCTTCTCGTTTTCCATCTGTCATTTCTTTATTCCCCAGTTCTGACTCTCTTCACATAAGGGCAGTGGAGCTGAGCCTTAGACTATGGTAAAATACCTATGCTTTTGGTTTGAGAGTAAAGTGTTTGTCTCATGAGCATTAAGGACCCTGCTGCTGTCACAAACGTTATGACCAGAAACAATTTAGATACCAAAGGATCTCATTCTTCCTACACATCCCTGTGACAGTCCATCATCCAGGAAAGCCGAGGCAGTTTTGGACCCAGAGCTGGGACTAAAGCAGAGACCATTGAGGAACACTCCTGCTGGGTTCTACCTCTGACTTGCTCAGCAAGCTTTCTTACACAGTGCAGGTCCAGGGATGGCACTACCCATAGTGCACAGAGCTTGCTTCTACCATGGAATTTCACATGCATGCTGCATTAGACTTCTTAGCAATAAGTGGCTGTGTATAGAATAGGGCAAAAAGGGCTAAGAAGCAAAAGGTTGACGAGCAGGCTTTCCCCAGAATTTTTCCAGAAGACTATAAGCTCTTTTGTACAACATAGAATGACTCTATTTACAGGGATATTCTCATGCTCCCTCTCCACAGTCACTGCAGAGCCCCAGCTGTTCTGGTGTACCACCATGTAGTACAACACTGAGTCACTGAAGATTGGCAGCCAGCTATTCCAGAGGGGGACCTCATGTCTCTTCCTTTAAGACTTGTGCCAAGCCCCAGTCCTTCTGATATTTTCTAGAGCTTACCAGTCCTGTTAGTCATCTCTTCTGAACACGTAGCTCTGTGAGCATATGCTTCCCCTGCTGATACCCGTTTCTTAGGGATGGCATTGCTCACAGTGCACAGGGCTTGCACATCCTGCTCTATTGTTCCTGCCCACTCAGAGCCTCAGGAAGAAACAGCACAATATCCCCCCCCCCGCCTCTTCTATTTCTCTGAATGACTAAAGTCTAAAAAATAGTGTAAATAAGTGATAATGAGTTAGAAAAAGACGCATTATTGGGATTTGCTAAATATTTACCGAAGCATATTCTGTGATGAGAAAGTAGGGAGGAGTTATGTTGTGACTGAAGTCGACAAGGGTAGGAGTGAGTCAAAAGTTTCCAATTAAGTCTAAAATTTACTTACTGGTCTTAGAGATTAGGAGAGGTCTTTAATGGGCAAGGGGAGATACAGTTGGCTCACTTGCAGTAACAGGGTACCCATAGATTGTGATGCAATCTACACATTTCTCTCTGGAATTCATACGCACATAAGATACACAGAATCTTTAGCATTGATTCTTGCTCCTGAAAGGAAGAAAATGGAGCCTTCAGAATTCTTTCCTTGTGCTACGGCTATGTCTGTTCTCATGTAAAAGAGAGACATGGAGAACTGGGAGTGACTGCAAAGAATCCCATGGTAGCTATTGAGTTGATGCATTATAACAATAGGGGGAAAAGAAAGAAACTGAGCTGTTTGCTCACCTGACTGCTCCAAACTTGCATCTAATGGTCCTTAATTCTGCTCCTGAAGAGGTTCTGGGTGGACAGCAACTGAACAGAACCTCATGTTTTACCCTAATGCATCATTTAACTAATGCTTAGTCCAATTTCATGTTGAGTATCATGTTTGGCATTTACCAGAAACATTTAAATTGGAATAACTAAGAAATTATCACCCTCATCCTAAAAGTTCAAATGGAAAGCCTTGGATAACAAGCATGCAATAAATTATGATGCTATGTGATAATGGCAATTTTAAAAGAATAAAAACTGTCAAAGGTTAAATTAATTCAATCGTTCACATCCATGGTTAAAACGAGAGTTGAGTATGGATATACTATAATGAGCTACTGTGGACAAGCAGCTTGCAGAATTTCATTAAGAAGTAGTAAAACCTAAAGCAACCTGATTAATGGCCATCAGGATGATCAATAACATTGGATCAATACAAAATAAAAAGGATGCCGAAGATCAATGAGAGGTAAGACTCACAATTATGCACAAATCACCCTTTGTTGGAGTGCTTTACCAAAATCCACTAATTAATCTTTATTATGTGGCATTGAGAGTGGTAAGTGCCATTATCCCCAAATAACCCTCTGAAGCACTAGGGATTGGACCTTTCACAGAGGATACCCACAGCAGACATCTGAGGAACTCAGATCCGGGACACCCAATGAGCTTTTGATAGGTCATCCTGGAAGCAATCTGTGGCTAAAAACATACAAGTAGAATGAGTGATGCATGGGCAGCTGAAAAAGTCAGCTTCATTCCCGGCAACCTTGGGTGAGTTAAAGTCTCTTAGCTTCAATCTCTTTGTTTTTCAAAGGAGTTGACATGTCTCCATGAAAGACAGTTTTGATATTAGAATGATTTAATGCTTATAAACTCCTGGAAAGCGCTACGGGCTCAACAAACGACCGCCATTTATTATTGTTAGTCGTGTTGTACTTATTTTTTTGGCAATAATGGTCATGAGCTAGGCAATGACAAAGAGTGGGACCTGTTAGGTGATGCTCATGGCAGGATGAGAACTGCCCCTGAAGATGAGAAGAAGGTAGCAGGACTTGAGTGCCTGCCGTGTGCCAGACATTGAACTCAGTACTTATCGTTTGAGCTTGGTTCTTCTGCTTAGTCCTCACAACATCCCAGCAACGGAACTCCTAGTAACTAATGCTGGAGCCTGGGCTCTTTGCTTAGTAATCCATTAGCTCTCACAACCTCAGAGAAATACTTCTGGAAAGTAGCCTCTGCTGTAATGTGGATGGAGGGAGAGTCCAGGACAGTAGGACTAGGACACTTAACATCGTCTGGTAGGCACAGGAACCAGAATGGAAGGCCAAAACCAGAGCAGAAGTTAGTAAGTAAGCCTGACCTACTGAGTAGAAGTTTTATTTCTCATGGCTTCTCCTTAGCTCTGATCACCCATTAAACTTGCTTTCCTCACTCTTTCTTCACAAGCTTCTCTACCACCTGCCCTTCCTAACTCCATCCTTCTGTTCCTGCCCTAAGAGTAGAGTCCTGGATAATGATGCTTTCTTCTTTGTCATCCCCGGAAACTTGGAGGGACTCAGTAAACATTTGTGCTCTGTAGCTGTTTCCTGTGAATTAGATGAGATTATTGTGACCTTGAACCCCAACGGGAGTATTCATCCACATCCGATCTTTGGGAATGGAGGAATTGGGAATTTTATAGGCTCACATGGTTCACAAGTCTTCATGTGGTCTTCATGAGGACTTCCCAGAGCATATTTACTAGTAGAATGTGAACTGGTGAGCCTCATAATCTGGCAGCCTCTAATTGACCCAGAGATAGCAGCATTCTTAAGTCAATCCAAGAGATTAATTGGCTCTCCAAAATGGAAATACTGTTTTCTTTGATCTGTTGGTGCCCTCCTTATCTGGGGTAAATAGATATGTCTATACACCTCTCTCAGGAAAAATACTATGACAATCTACCAAATAAAAAAAAATGCTAATATAGAACTCGGAGGGAAGCTTCTAATCCTGTCACTGTGTTTCCCTCCACATTCTTGTCCTCTGGGAGCGCTAAGAGACATTAGTAGGACATCAGAACTCCTAGCACTATATTAGAGGATACAATTAGAGTGCCATAATCTCCTCCTACCTTGAATTAACACTGTTCTTTTATTCTGAAATGGAAACCAGCTCTAGAGATAGGAAAGTGTAGAGACCCAGCAACAAGGTTAGCTAGCACCAGTAGTCCCAGAGGCCCTGGAAGAAAACGGAAACCAAGCCCCTATTCCTCACACTGGAAAACTTTATTGTTTTCTAATGTAAGTAAAATAACTTGTGCATGCCCTTTAATTTTATTTTACTGTATTACTTTTTTTCCCAAGGAAAAGTTTAAAGTGTATCTTGGAGCAAAGAGAACCCGGCATCACCTATGATGCCTTTTGCTTGGTTCTTTTTCTCTGCCTGCGTCTTCTGGGAACTGTAATGATTACTTATTTCAGACAACTCTGGAGCAAGATTTTCTCCTGCTCTCTGGTCTGTTGTGAAGGAGGCGCTGATGGCTGCTCTGGGAGTTGGGGTGAAAGGTTCGCTTCAATAGCAGAGGTGGCTCTGACCACAAAGAGAGTGTGAACAGGAGCTGGCTACAGAGGATGTGAGATAGGGCGGACAGGAGGCAGCTCAATCCTCTGAGTAAGCCCTGGAGGAGCTCTTTAAAGGACTTGTTAAACCAGGGGCTTC
This sequence comes from Dicrostonyx torquatus, assembly GCA_028555095.1. Taxonomy (NCBI): domain Eukaryota; kingdom Metazoa; phylum Chordata; class Mammalia; order Rodentia; family Cricetidae; genus Dicrostonyx; species Dicrostonyx torquatus. The sequence goes on along the minus strand of JAQHUG010000154.1, from coordinate 4,116,312 downwards.
TCTCAGCCACCCCTGCTACCCTCCAGGCAGGCCCTGAAGTCGGAACCCAGAGGCAAAGTAAAACTAACAGAAAAGCTGAGAAGGGTACACACACACACGCACACACACACACACCCCACATACACACACACACCACATGCCCACACTTTAAGACAGAGGATAGAAACCGCAGGAGTTTTCTGGAAGACAGGCACATTTGTACCTTCTACTCCATCGAAGATGCCCCCTGTGAAACCCATCTTTTATGATCAGGAAATTACAGACAACTAACTCATTTGCCAGAGAAAGTTCAAGACATGAGTGCTAGAAGTTTATGATTTATTAATCAAATAATAATAGCTAGCAATCAATATATTCTTGGTGACTAATTTCTCCCCTCTTTCCATGGACATCTGTGGAAGATGGATGATGTTACAGATAACCACACAGATTTGACTTGCAAATCAGATGATTATTGGTAAAGTACGGTGGAGAAAATTCATGGCTTTAAAAACATTCTCTTTCGCATAACGAGTCTAGACATTTTCTAAGAGTTGCGATTTGGTAGGTCTTACTAGCTTTGGTCTTCTTTGTTGACAATGCATTTGCACTGATCTCACCCATTGATCACTGTGTCTTACATGCTAACCTCGATCCCCACACAAGCTTCCCCCAAACCCAGGGACAAGCACAGCAGCACCGCCACCATTACCGAGATGGGAAAACTGACTTTTGGGGGAAACTAAGTAGTTTGGCCCAGTTCCTTGCTAATCGATAAGTGGAAAGGTTGGATGACAATGACCAACAATATTCCGAAACCATGTCTTAACATAGTTCCTGACATGCACCACCAGCTGTGTGGACTGGACGAGAAAGTTCAACATGCATTAGGCACGTGAGGACAGTGGTATGTGGAAAGTCATCTACTAATATCCAAGAAGGAATGCCACACGGCTAATAGATCAAGGTCAGACACTGAAGACGAATACATAGCACAAGGGTACTTAATTTTTTTATCATAGATACAAATGAGACCTGCTGTATTCTGTATGCTGAACAAATATAGTGTAATATTTCAATGTTATAGACAGAAAACGTTGTAGTAAGAGGGGCTCTTGAAAACGTCCAATGCTGGCAGAATGGGAGCTTGAAATCAGCCAATGACGTGATGGCGACAGAGAAGCAAGAAGTCCAATCAAGACCAGCCCCACTAGCTCAGATTGCCCAGATTTTCCAGAAGAGGGAGTGCAGAGAAAACTCAAGGGTGAACTCCGGGTTTTCAGCTCAGATGCAGGGTATTCTGAGGGATGCAGCCATTTGACTTGCTTTGTAGCAAAGCCAGGTGGAAGCTGACAGGTTCAAATTGGGACCTGAGAGGTCTGGATGCTCCTCTCTTCAACACCAGGGGAGACAGAGTAACAGGCGCCAGCGCAGCAAAAATAGGCAGTCTTCTATGTCTGCGCTAGCGACTACACTGTCAGTAACTACCATGCGTATTCAATTTTCGCAAAATGCCCCCATCGCTAAAGCCACATCGAGTCCTTAAAAAAACCAGATGGGAAAATAAACCCAGGAAAGGGAAACAGCTTTGCGACGTAAGTAAACAAATAGTTCTAATTTAAACGTAAGCAAGAGAAAAGTTTAAAAATAATCACACTGCAGCCCCAAAGCTCCACAGCAAGAAAAATGCATCTTGTCCTTGTGGGGTGTCACTGGAGTGCTCCCAAGCACCATAAAAGCGGAGTTCTCCAAAAAGCCATGCAGGTGTCTAGGTCAGATGCAAATAAAGGGATATGCAAATTGAGATACACTTGACTACAAAATCAGATGCTTAAAAACATCGCAGGAAAGTGAAGCTTGAGTCTCACGAAACTCACCCGGCCCTCATTATAATACGCCTCCCATTTGTGCCATTCATTCAGCACGCTAAATGCATGATGGGGCTCCAGCTAAGTAGATTTAGAAGCTGATTATGCTGCATTAAATGCATTCACTTCAATTTTAGCAAGATTTTTTTCCCTTAAAAGGATTACAAAACCAAAAAAGAAAAAAAAAGAGTAGAAAGTGAGACAGAAAATAAAATACCCTTTGGTGAGCAGCCTCTCACAAGATCAGCAAATAGACGGCTTCATGATATCATGTCATTCCCACTTATCCGATTTAAATAACTAAAAAATACATTTCAGTTAATTGCCTTTACCTTGTTCGTGACACCTCTGTATACATGATTAGTTCATCCCCGAGGTTGTGTTTCTTTCAAAATACCTGCTTTATTATGAATTTGTTATTACCCTCTTAGACTATATAATAAAGTCAATAGTTGTGAGCCAGTGGGATCAGAAAGGAACTCTTGAAGGTGCAGAAGAATAAGCGCTCCTCGTGGCTCTGCCATTAAGAGTGATGCCTTGATCGAGTCCTTAATTCCCTGATATCCAACATGAGTTACACCAAATGATCTCTAAGTCCCTTGAGTAGTCACCGAACAAACCAAACAGGGAGGGGATGGAATCTCATTTTTCCATCCTGCCCTCCATGACTTTTTATTTAATGTTGGGGAAATGCAAAGCTTAGCGCTCTGAGATGCCTCACACAAATGCTCTATGCAATGGAGGAAGGTTTTTCCCCAGGTGGCCACGTCCACAGAATCTGTTCAGCTTTCATTTGACAATAGCTTCCTGATCTACCAGAAAATAAAACTAAATAAATAAGCAAATAAAAAACGTTTTCTTTTCTTTCTTTCTTTATTGTTTTGGCCAGAAAACAAGCATCTGGCAGTCAGGTGTTGTTTACTCAGAGAGGAAATGAGGGTGCCGGCTGTTCTATGTGCACACTAATGATACCTGCTGCTTGTCTCCTCAGCATCCTCTTACCCTGCTTCTCAGGCAGGAAGATGTGTTTCTTTCCCGCCGTGGAACTTGCTGCTGATACCTCGTCCTTCTGTCCCTTCCATCTTCTCAGGTCACGCCATGAAGTCACCTGTTTGATCTCTCCCTCCCCAAACTGGTAGACATATGTAGGCAGATAATACCTACCCTGTGTTTTAAACATCATACCACTTAAAAAAACTATGCCCTTATTTTAATGGGGTCCGTTATTAAGACTGAAGCTACAGCAGGTAGGGACTCCTTTTTCATGAGCCACCTCAGCTTTAGGGTGAGAACCACACATCAGAAATGAGGCCCAACACCTAACTAGTAACTGCCCTGTGTGGGGAAGGATATGGGCTGCTGCTCCCTGGCTCCTGCTTCCTCCGACACCAGCTAATCCTGTGTCTTAGGGTGAGTTTCCCATTCTCAGGTTCTTTGCTGGACTGAGATGATGGACTGATCACCTGGGACCAGTGAGTTGATCAGAAGGGAGTGAGCCATTCAGAGCTCAGGTTTAGTCTGTTTCTCAATTGCCTTTTTGTTCTTTCCTCAAAATTAACTAATAAGTTCATCAAAGGAATCTGTTTCCAAGAGTTTAACACGTGCTCTTCTGACTTAACCCAAAATGGAACTGAATGAACAACAGATTTTTCTTCATAATCTTATTTTAACTCCTTTTATTTTATAAATAAATATACATATATATAATAAAAGGAGTTAAAATTATTTATATAGTTAAGGATGTATATATACCATTAGATATTTATCTTTTCTGGTAGTTCCTCGTATCTCTTGTGAGAATGCTTTGATGTACTTCCATCTCTGCCTCTTGACCCTTCTGCTGTTATTGTCTGCCATTCACTTGACTTCCATATATGTAACCAAATATTATATTGGGTTTTTCTCTTGCTAAAGATTTAATTTTATTTCCTTCCTTAAGACTGATTTGAACATTTCCTATAAGGCAGATCTGCTAGTGACTTATGGCAATATTTTGTGCATGAAATAGCTATTTCAATTTCATTTTAAAGAAATGTTTACTCTGATGAGATTTTTGGATTGACAGTCTTTGCTTGTTTTCTTCAGTGATTTAAAAGTGTTTGCCAATTTCTTCTTATGGTATTCCAGAGAATTCTTCAGCAACTTTGACTTTTGTTCTTCCATAACATACATTATGTGCCATTCTTTCCCTGCCGCTACTGTAAGACTTTTTAAAAGTGATATTAGGCCAGGCAGTAATGGCACACACCTTTAATCCCAGTCCAGCACTCAGGAGGCAAAGGTAGGCTGATATCTGTGAGTTTCAGGGCAGCCCAGTCTACAAAGTGAGTTCCAGGGATGTTACACAGAGAAATGCTATCTCGATAAATAATTAAATAAATAAACAAAATTTTAAAAAAAAAGACAGATCCTTAGGGAGCTGAAGGACATGTCCCCAGAGAGGACTGTGGGCCTACTCTGTTTCCTGACTTCTAAGGAGTATAGGATTTACCTACTACATACTTCCTGCTATTGATCTTTGGCACCGGAGCAGAGAGAACTAAAGCTGTGGACTTGGTTCTTTCCAGCCCTGGACAGGATATTTCAGAACCATGAGCTTAATGAGACTTTTCTCTTTATAATAATGTCAGGCATTCTGGAGCAGCCCATAATCACTGTGCACACAATTGTTCTTGAGCAGCTGGTTGACTTGTGGCTGAATGTAACTCTTCATGCTTCTTGTATCGAGAGTCATTGAGCTTTATAGATCAAGTTGAGTTTGATCCAAGTTTTGGGGTTTAACACTGGGGTTATACTTAGGGCCCCACACAGCACTCCACACCTGGTTGTGACCCAAACTTACGCTTTCTAGGTTTGCAGATTTATGCTTTTCACCAAATTCAAAAAAAATTTAGTCTCTATTTCTCCAAATGTGTATTATGACTCTCTACTCCTCAAAGGTAACAATGTAGTTGCTTGGACCAGGCCTCTGGAGGTGGTCCTTGGAACACATTGTTTCATTATTTTTCTCTTTAAAATAATTCTTGAACAACCTCCACCCAGAACAGGCCTGAGCCATTGACCTCCCCAGGAGCAGGTACACAAGAGTGACCACCAAGGGAGCAGGACCAAGCCAGGGACCTCTGCAGGAACAGTCCAGAGCCAGGGACGTCCATGGGAACAGGGATGAGCCAGCAACCTCCGCCAGAGCAGGCCTGAGCCAGCCACTTCTGCTGAAGCAGGCCCATGTCAGCAACCTCCGTTGAAGCAGGTATAAAGGAAAAACCACCCAAACCAGAGACCTCTGAGGGACTGGGCCAAAGCCAGGGACCTCCATGGGAGCAGGCCCTAGCCAGGGACATCCATAGGAACAGGCCAGAGTTAACGACCTCTGCAGGATCAGGCCCAAGCCTGCAACCTCCACCAGAGCAGACCTGAGCAAGCAACCTCCACAGGAGCAGGAATGAGGGAACAACTGCCAAGGGAGCAAGCCCCAGCAGGAACAGGCCTGAGCCAGGGACATCCACAGGAACAGGCCCAAGCCAGGGACCTCCACCAGAGCAGGCCCAGCCAGGCCCGAGCAAGTGACCTCTGTGGAAGTAGGTCCGAATGACCTCCAGGATTGCAAAGACATCCTCAGGGGCACCGAGTGACCTCCAGGAACACTGAGTAACCTCCAGAAACACCAGGTGATCTCTGGGGGGACTGGAACTGTGGCCCCAACTGCTTTACAAGGAATAACCATCTGAGCCTTGGATCCACCAGTACCTGGGAGATTGATTACCAGAGCCACAGCCCTAACTACAGCAATAAGAAGAAAAGATGGGTAGACAAGGTAAAAACACACTCAATACCACAAAACAACAACACTACACCAACAAAAACAAGTGACCCTACAACAGCAAGACTTGAACAGCCCAATAGAGATGAAGCAGAAGAAAGTGACCTAAAAATAACTTTAGGAGAATGTTTGAGGCCCTTAAAGAGGAAATGAAAAATTCTCTCAAAGAAATGGAGGGAAAGACAAAAAGAATGGAAGAAATCAATAAATTCCTTTTAAAAAATCAAGAAAAAGCAATCAAACAGATGAAAGAAACTCTTAAAGACCTGAAAACTGAAATATAGACAATAAAGAAAACACAAACCAAGGGAATTCTAGAAACAGAAAATATGGGGAAATGATCCAAAAATCCAAGCATAAACAACAAAAAACAAGAGATGGAGAACACAATCTCAAGCACTGAATATCCAATAGAAGAAATAGACTTATTGGCCAAAGAAAACATTTAATCTAACAAAAGTTTGACACAAAATATCCAGGGAATATGAGAAACTATGAAAATACCAAACCTAAGAATAATAGGAATACAAGAAGGAGAAGAATTTCAACTCAAAGGCACAGAAAATACATTCAACAAAATCATAGAAGAGAACTTTGCTAACCTAAAAAATGATATGCAAACAAAGAAAAAAGAAACTTACAGAATACCAAATAGACTGGCTAAAAAAAGTTTCCTTGCCACATAATAACCAAAGTACAAACATACAGAATAAAGAAAGAATATTAATAGCTGCAAAGGAAAAAGGCCAAGTAGCACATAAAGGCAGACCTAGCAGAATTACACCTGACTTCTCCATAGAAACCATGAAAGCCAGAAGGTCCTGGTTGTAGGGGAATGTGATACAGTAGTGGTGTTGCCATATCCTGTCTTATCGGTAAGCCAGGATATATTTGCGGTAGAGCCACAATAGGACAGCCCTGGAAGGGTAGAGCCATAATAGAACAGTTTTAGAGGCTGGGGCTACAATGGGACAGCTCAGCTCTGGAGGAAAAATGTCCTGACTTTTGGGAAGCCAGGATACCTAAAGCTGGGGTGCGATGGGGGATGGTCTCCCTGCAGGATCCTGCTCCTCTCCTGGAGAGTTGCTACAGTTGAGTTCTATGGGAGCATCCTAGCTGTTTCTTTTGCTAACACGGGAAGCCCCTTGCAGAAATGTAATCTCCTCCAGCTGTGGTGAAAAGTTGTTACTTTTCCTCTGCTGGCCTTGCTCAGCCCCCTTAAGGGGCATCCTAGCAAGGTTCTTCTGTTCCGCCTTGCTGAGGCCCCCTAGGGAGCATCTCAGCAAGGTTTTTCATCTTGATCCCATAAGTCATAGGGGACATCCCAGCCAGGTTCTTCTGTTCTGCTCCAGCGAATAAAGGCCATCACCCAAGACTCTTTTGAGAAAGAGATTTATTTGGGAAGAAGGAGTCCAGGAGAATGGCTGCCTCTGCCACTTAATGGAGCTCTCAACTGAAGCAACGGAGAGGCTCATATAGGGCTTCTTAGGGGTGGAGTTTTCCCAGGGAGACAGGGGATTGGTTAGTTTTTTCCTACTCAGAGATTGGTCAGTTTAGCTGGTTAGGGGCAGAGATGGCTCTGACTTTATGACTAAACTGTGTTTCCTTGACTGGTCCTTTTTAGCTTTTTGACTCTAATCTTAGGACCAGGGAATGTTTCTTTCATTGGCTCTAATTCTAGGGACAAAGTGTGTTTCTTTGACACTAGTTTCAGAGCCAGGGCACGTATCTTCAGTCCTGGATTCAGGGATAAAGATGTTTCTCTTCCTAGTCCAGGTCTCAAATACAGGGTGCTCAGTGATTGGTTGGTTTCCTGAGCCAGTTGTCCCTTTTACCTTACACTGGTCAAGCATTATGCAGATATTAATGGCCATGGATGCCAGCCCAGACTACTATTTCCAGCAAAACTTTCAATCACCATAAATGGACAAAGCAAAATATTCCATGACAGAAAGAGATTTAACCTAGCCAAAAACCCAGCCCTACACAAAGTACTAGAAGGAAAACTCTAAACCAAGGAAGTTAGCTACATCCAAAAAAAAAAAAAACCCACAGACAATAGATGATGTCACAGTATCAAATCCCCCAAAAGGGGAAAACACACAAATTAACATCACCAACAATGAAAACTAAAATAGCAGGAACTAGTAATCACTGGTCATTAATATCCCTTAATATAAATGGACTCAACTCACCTAGAAAAAGACATCGGCTCACAAACTGGATATGAAAGCAGAATCTATCCTTTTGCTGCATACAAAAAACACACATCAACTTCAAAGACAGACATCACCTTAAAGTAAAAAAAAATTCTAATCAAATGGACATAAGAAACAAGCTGGTATAGCTATCCTAATATATAACAAAGTAGACTTCACACTAAAATCAATCAAAAGAGACAAAGAAAGACATTTCATATTAGTGACAAGAAAAATTTATCAAGAGGAAATCTCAATGCTGAACAGCTATACCCCAAATACAAGGGACTCTTATATGTGAAAGAAACACTACTAAAGCTTGAATCACACATTAAACCCCACACACTAACAGTGGGAGAATTCAACACCCCTATCTCACCACTAGACAGGTCTGACAGACTGAAACTTAACAGAGAAATAAGGGAACTAACAGATGTTATGACTCAAATGGACTTAACAGACATCTATAGAATATTTTATCCAAACATAAAAGATACCCTTCTTCTCAGCACCTCATGGAACCTTCTCTAAAATTGACAACATACTATGTAACAAAGCAAACCTTAACAAATATAAAAAAAATTAAAATAACCCCATGCATCTTACCAGATTAATATGGCTTAAAATTAGAATTCAACAGCAACACTAATTTTAGAAAGCCCACAAACACATGGAAATTAAACAATGCTCACCTGAAGCATCAATGGGTCAAGAAAGAAATAAAAAAAAAAAAACTTCCTCAAATTGAATGAAAACGATCACACAACATATCCAAATTTATGGGGCACAAGGAACGCAGTATTAAGAGGAAAGTTCATAGCACTAAACGCTTACGAAAAGAAGCTGGAAAAATTCCACACTAGTGAGTTAACAGAACACCCATAAACTCTAGAGCAAAAAGAAGCAAACTCACCCAGGAGGACTAGACGGTAGAAAATTATCAAATTTAGAACTGAACTCAACAAAATAGAAACAAAAAAAGTAGTAAAAAAAAAAATGAGACCAAGAGTCGGTTCTTTGAGGAAATCAACAAAATACAAAAACCTTTATCCAAACTAACCAATTGGCAGAAAAAGAATACCAAACTAGCAAAATCAGAAATGAAAAGGGGGACATAATGTTGGAGGGGGACTCCTGCTCATTCCCGACTGCTCAACCCTGAAATAATCACACAGAAACTATATTATTTAAATTACTGCTTGGCCCATTAGCTCTAGCTTCTTATTGGCTAACTCTTACAGATTAATTTAACCCGCCTCCATTATTCTGTGTTTGCCACGAGGCTGTGGCTTACCGAATAAAGTTCTGGTGTCTGTCCCCAGCAGGGCTACATGAGTTCTCTCTGACTCTGCCCTTTTCCCCTCAAAATTCAGTTTAGTTTTCCCTGTCTACCTTTGCCCTGCTATTGGCTCAAAGCAGTTTCTTTATTCATTAATGGTAATCACCGCACACAGAGGGAAATCCCACATCAACATAACAACAGATACAGCAGAAACACAGGATCATCAGGTCATACTTCCAAAACCTGTACTCCACTAAATTAGAAAGTTTAAAGGAAATGGACCATTTTCTAGATGAATATCACTTACCAAAATTAAATCAAGACCAGATAAGCAAATTAAATAGACCTTTAACTGCTAAAGAAATAGAAGCAGGCATCAAAAGTCTTCCAACGTAAACAAGCCCAGGACCAGATGGTTTCAGTGCAGAAGTCTGCAAGATTTCCAAAGAACTAATACCAGTACTCCTCAAATTGTTCCACACAACAGAAACAGAAGGAATATTGTCAAACTCTACCCAAACCACCCAAAGACATTACTAAGAAAGAGAATCACAAACCAGTCTCACTCCTGAACAATGATGCAAAAATACTCAGTATAATACTGGCAAACCATGGAAGGGGAAGAGGAGAGGAAAAGGAGATGGGGGAGGAGAACTTGAGGGAATGGGATAGTCTAGATGGAGAAAGGACAGAGATGACAGCAAGGAAAGACATATTTTGATTGAGGGTGCTATTATAGGGCTAAGAAAATACCTGGCACTAGTGAAATTCCCAGGAATCCATAAGTTTGACCCCAGCTAAGACCCTAAACAATAGAGGAGAGGGTGCATGAACTGGCCTTGCTCTGTAGTCAGATTGATGATTATCTTAAATGTCACCATAGAACCGTCATCAAGCAACTTATGGAAACAGAGGCAGAGACTAGCATCAGAGGACTGGACTGAGCTCCCAAAGTCCAGTTGAAGAGTGGGAGGAGTCAGAATATGAGCAAAGGGATCAAGACCATGATGGGGAGACCCACTCAAACAGTTAACCTGAGCCAATGGGAGCTCCAAGTAACCAGCATAAAACCAATGGGTGGCAGTTGTATGACTAGGGCAGATTGCAGGGCCACTGGCAGTGGCACCAGGATTTATCCCTACTGCTCATGCTGTCATTTTGGGAATCCATTCTCTCTGAATGAATACCTTGCTCAGCCTAGATACAGTAGAGAGTGCCTTGGGCCTTCACCAAAGCAAAATGCCTTACCCTCTCTGAGGAGTGAATGGGATAGGGTGGGGTGGTAGGTGGAAGGAATGAATGGGAGGAGGGAAGAGAGTGGGAACTGAGATTGGTATGTAAAATGAAATAAAGGTAGTTCATTTTCTTTTTTAAAAAAATACAATAAAATAAAAAACTGGCCATCTGAACCAAAAAATCATCCACTATGACCAAATAGGCTTCATCCCAGAGATACAGGGATGACTGAATATATGAAAATCTGTCAATGTAATCCACCATATAAACAAATTGAAAAAAAAAGACCACAAGATCATCTCATTAGATGCTGAAAAAACCTTTGACAAAACATAACATCCCTTCATAATAAACATCTTGAATAGAGTAGGGGGTACAAGGAACATACCTAAACATAATAAAGGCAATATGCAGCAAGCCAACAGCCAACATAAAACTGAATGAAGAGAAACTCACAGTGATCCCACTGAAATTAGGAACAAGACAAGGTTGTCCACTCCCTCCTTATTTATTCAATATAGTACTTGAAGAAGATCAAGGGGATACAAATCAGAAAAGAAGTCAAACTCTCACTATTTGCTGATGATATGATAGTTTACATAAGTGACTCCAAAAATTCTACCAAGGAACTTCTACAACTCATAAACTCCTTTTTGTAATAAGTAATGCAACAGGATACAAGATTAACTCAAAAAAATCAGTAGCTCTCCTTTATACAAAGGATAAATGGGTTGTAAAAGAAATCAGAGAAACATCACCCTTTATAATAGCCACAAATAGTATAAAATAATCTTGGAGTAACTCTAACCAAACAAGTGGAAGACCTCTATGATAAGAACTTTAAATCTTTGAAGCAAAAAATTGAATAAGATACCAGAAAATAGAAAGTTCTCCCATGTTCCTGCATAGGTATAATTAACATAGTAAAAATGGCAGTCTTACCAAAAACAATCTACAGATTCAGTGCAATGCCCATCAAAGATTTTTCACATACTCAAAAGAACAATACTCAATTTCATAGGAAAAAATAAAAAAACCAAGGATAGCTAAAGTAATCTATACAATAAAGGAACTTCTGGAAGAATCATAATCTCTGACTTCAAACTCTACTACAGAGCTACAGTACTGAAAACAGCCTGGTATTGACATAAAAACACACAGAAGGAATAAAGAATAATGGAATCAAGTCAAAGACCCAGATAACAATCCACATACCTACAAACACCTGAGTTTTAACCAAAAAAACCCCAATATATATATATATATATATATATATATATATATATATATATATATATA
>JAQHUG010000154.1:4077527-4104609 GCA_028555095.1 Dicrostonyx torquatus | reverse complement strand
AACAAATGGTGCTGGCATAACTCGATATCAACATATAGAAGAATGAAAATAGATCTGTATCTATCACCATGAGCAAAACTCAAGGCCAAATGGATAAAACACCTCAACATAAAACCAACCACACTGAACCTCACAGATGAGAAAGTGTGAAGTACACTTGAATGCATTGGCACAGGAGACCATTTCCTAAATATAACCTCAGCAGCACAGACACTGAGAGCACCAATTAATAAATCAGACCTCCTGAAACTGAGAAGCTTCTGTAAAGCATAAGACATGGTCAATAAGGCAAAATGGTAGCCTACAGAATGGGAAAAGATCTTCACCAACCCCACATCAGACAGAGGGCTCATCTCCAAAATACACGAACAACTCAAGAAATTGATCATTAAAAGAACAAATAATCCAATGAAAAAAATGAGGTACAGACCTAAACAGAGAACTCTCAACAGAGAAATCTAAAATGGCTGAGACACTTAAGGAAATGTTCAATATCCTTAGTCATCAGAGAAATGCAAATCAAAAGAATCTGAGATTCCATCTTACACCTGTAAGAATGGCCAAGATAAAAAATACTGATGACAACTTATGCTAGAGAGGTTGTGGGTTGAAGAGAACGCTCCTGCATTACTGGTGGGAGTGCAAGCTGGTACAGTCACTTTGGAAATCAGTATGGAGATTTTTGAGAAAATTAGGAAACAACCTCCCTCAAGACCCAGCAATACTACTTTTGGGTATATACACAAAAATCATACCACACCATACTCAAACATACCACAAGGACATGTGCTCAACTGTGTTAATAGCAGCATTATTTTCATAGTCAGAACGTTGAAGCAACCTAAATACCTCTCCATCGAAGAAAGGATAAAGAAGATGTGGTACATTTACACAATGGAGTACTACACAGAGGCAAAAATAATGACATCTTAAAATTTGCAGGTAAATGGATGGATCTAGAAATCATCATATTGAGTAAAGGAGGTAATCCAGACCTGGTACAGGATGATTCTGTATTCTGTCAATTATGTTTTAAATAAAGGCTGATTGGCCGGTAGCCAGACAGGAAGTATGGGGGGGGACACAACCAGACAGGAAGTAGATGTGGGTCAAGGAGAACAGGAGAATTCTGGGAAGGAGGAAGCCCATGCCTCCCCAACCCTGTCCAGACACCGAAGAAGGAAGATGTGACCTGCCCCACTGAAAAAGGTACTGAGCCATATGGCTAACGTATACTAGAATAATGGGCTAATATAAGTTATAAGAGTTAATAAGAAGCCTGAACTAATGGGCCAATCAGTTTATAACTTATGTAGACCTTTGTGTGATTTTCTTTGGGACCTAAAGACTGTGGAAACTGGGCAGGACAGAAACCCCAACAAGCAGGCCCTCATGTTACACAGACCCAGAAAGAAAAATATAATATGTACTCACTCATAAGTGGCTTTTAGACATAAAGCAAAGAAAAACCAGCCTACAATTCACAATCCCAGAGAACCCAGACAACAAAAGAGGGTCCTAAAAGAGATATACATGGATCTAATGTACATGGGAAGTATAAAAAGACAAGACCTCCTGAGTAAACCGGGAGCATGGAGATCATGGAAGAGGGTAGAAGGGGAGGGGGAGGGATGGAGGAGAGCAGAAAAAAATATATAGCTCAATTAAACAATTTTAAAAAATTCTCTTCATTTAATTATGTGTAGTTTCTATTGTTATGCCTTTTCTGCCACTAATTTTTCTTTAACAATATCTAATTCTAATCAGCTTCATTTTTTAATTTTAGAAATTAATTTAAAAATTAATTTTTAAATTTAGAAATTCCACTGTAAACATTTGATAGTGATTTTTTCCTTCACATTTCTGTGTATTCATGTAGCTAATTAAATGCATGGGACACAAAATTCAATCCATATCTTTATTCCTTCATTTCACTACCTTTGCCAGTTTGGCTTGGTTTCAACGCATGGATAATCCCACGTTTTAATGATCAATAATTCCTCAGCCAGTGGCAACGACCTTACTAGGAGATGAGTCTGATGTCCTACAAATATTCTCGAATTTGCTTCAGTACGAGCTTGCTTGGAAGCCGGTTAATCATTTTGACTCTGTCTGCTAAATGAGTCTTTCTGCTCGAGCAAGCTCCTCCCACTGTCTCCTGTGGCTCAGGGTCTTCTGTGTGGCTAGTGGAAAGCAGAATTGATCCCAGATCGGTATAGGTGCTGAGTAATCTTGACACTAACTCTTTTTAAGTGCTTTCTTTCTAGAGTTGCTTTGTTTCTTCATATGTATGCAGGAGGATGCCAGGGAAAAGCATCACTGGTTCTCTAGAGTCTTCTAATTATGCATCTTCTTTGGCCCAGTGCTCCGTCCTACAAACTGTAGCTACAGTGTCTCTTCCATGCTCTCAGATCTCCTCAACTCAGAGATCCAACACTGTTAGGATCCATTTACCATAAGGCAGCCAGGAAGCTTCCTCCTGATTTTAAACTGGCACAGCTGTAGGATTCAAATTGTTTCCTGTGCTTCAGAGGTTACCTTACTCCATTGCCTAGTGCCAACCACGTGTAGCACAAAGCTTTGTTTTACACACTGGACACTTTCTGTCATTGTTTTGGGCAGGAAGTGAAACCCATTGCTACAGGAAGTAAATGACAGTGCGATTGTAACACAGAGGCAGAGAGGCTGAAGGCACAAAAGGCAAAAAGGCTATGGCTAAAGGATGGCTTCTAACTAACTCACGTAGGTAGGCACCTGATTAAGGGCTGAGAAGCCAGTGGTGTGTTAAGCTACAAGAAGAAAGCTAAAGGCAATCTTAATTTCCTAAAGTCCCAAAATGATGGGGTCTCCAAAGAAAATGATGACTATTTTGCATAGGAGATGGGCAAATGTTTCTTTATAGTTAGCAATTTTGGATTATAAAAACCCATAGATGGATGAACAGGTAGATACAAATGAAAAACATTTACAGACTGTTTAGATAGCCTCACAAATTAAGATTAGACACAATTAAATTTAAATTAAACATTTGCCAAGATACTGTGGTAGGGACTCTTAAAGATCGATGGCGCACTATGGTACCAGGATCGTTGGGATTTCCAATTACTTATTAAGATGAGGATGCTGCTAAGAGTTCATCGCAATGCAATTTCTCTGTTAAAGCCATGACATATGAGCACATGGGGAAATACACTTTACATCTGACTCTTTTCACACTGCCTAACATTCTTCCTGCTGTAACTCCCCAGCCAAGAACAAACAGAACCTTTAAAATTAATCCTGCTGTTTCTTCTACATCAGTCTACGAGCACCCGGAGGGGAATGCTGGAGAGAGCATGCTCAGTGCAGCTCCAGCCTACCAGGGACTCACTCGTGAACTCTGAGTGACCCCGGCTGTGTCCTCCAGCCTTTAGTCTTTATTTCTAACTCATTCTGTCAGTGATACCATCCAATCTTGTGGCCCTACATACCAACTTTATATTAAAGTTCATTTTGTGCTAATCTCTCTCCCTGACTGTGACGGCAAACAGCCTCCTTAAACCTCTTCTTGGAAGCGCAACACACATCTCAAAGGTAACGTGAACATAGCTAGATGGAAAGTCTGGCCCAATCCAGACTTGTTCTCCTCTACGTCTCAGTAATAGGAGACTGAATCCTTCTATGAGCTCAAGGCCAATACATGGGGGAGTAATTCTCAATTATTTTCTTCTACTTACATTCCTCTATACATACATCATAAAACCCTCTGGTCTCCGACCCCCTCTCCCCAAAGTTAGCAGACATCTGGTCCGGCTTATTTGAATACCCTGCTATGTGTCTCCTTGATTTTGTCCTTGCCCTCTCATACCCTGTGAAAGAGTAGCTAGTGACCTTGTTATAAGAATGGCAGATGAGCACCCAACCACTCTTCAAAATTCCCCAGTAGTTTGTTCTCACTCAGAGCATATGCAAATCCCTTCCAGTGACCTAAGAGGATTAAAAAGGAACTTCTTATCACGTTCTGATACTATCTCCTTTAATAGTGTTGATAGTAGAATATAATATAAGCCAGATGAGAGGCAGAACACAGTGTCAAATCTTTCAGTAGTCATATTTAAAGAAAATCCAAAAGAACAGATGCAATTAATGTTAATATCTGACTTTATTTTACACAATACATCCAAAATATTATCTTCACAACATGTAGTCAGGAAAACATTACATATGCCATATTTTACATTCTGCTTTTCCTCAAAGTCTCTACAGTCTGAGGCAGAGTTTCCAGTCAAAGTACAGCTCAGCTCCGAACAGTGTGTCCTGAGAGCGTGCGGTGCGGCAGCCACACGTGGCCTGTGGTCGCCATACTGGACGATGCGTTACTACGTGTTTCCTAACCAATTACCCGCACTATACCAGACATGTCATAGATCAGTATTCCACAGCTCTTGTTCCTCAGTCTGAAATACTCTCCTCGAGATTGCTGCCTTTCACCTCTTTTAAAATGTTCTTCAACTGTTTTATTTTCAATGAAATTGCCCTTTTAAACAATATTCAAAATTACAACCTCTCCCTACGATGGCATTTCCTACATCATGTTTGACTTTTTTCCTCCACTATACTTGATACAGTCTAATAAATCACATAACACAGAATACATCCACAGAACAACTGTGCATTCTGTTTCATCAGCTTTATTCTGACATCACGCCTCCACCCTACTGACATACAGGAAATTCTGCTTCGTTATTACCAAAGCTTCTCCCTTCCCATTCCAGAGCTGTGTGAATGTCCCACACACCATAATTCAGCATGTGTGGAGGAAGTTCTGCCCCGCGTCCTGCTGGGTCTGTGGGGAAATGGAGGACACTGTCTTCGTTTTTGATAATTCCTCCAATTGTCTTAATATGTCATTTCCCAAATATCAAGAAATTTTTTCTCCATCAGTTCCCTGTAATATGTATGTCCAGTGACTTGAATTTTATAAATCAGAATCCTGAGTGTGTGAAGAAGGGTGGTGATCAGGCATGATGATTTTGGAGGCTGATAGGCAGGATTCATAAGCGAGCTTTTTAATGGAAACCACAAGCCCACATCCTGATCTCCTTAGGTTGTTTGGGGTTACAGAACAAGTTCTAACATATTGCCCCAAACTTTTCACATGACTATAGCATTACTTTTGGAACATTACAAAGAAAATGTTTTATAGCTCATATTTACTTCCTTTACTTTAGCTGTTATCAGGAAAATTAACCTCAAAATACAAAGCATAAAGCCTCTGGGTTTGGTGAAAGGAGGAGCAGGACAATAGTGCTACCCAGGGCAGATCTTGAGTGAACAGGACCTCTAAAGAAAATATCAAGGGAAAGTTATGTAAAGGAAAGCAGGTAGTTTGTCCCAGAGAGCAGAAGCCTGCAGGACCTGGGAAGGGGAAATTTAGAGAAGAATGGAAAACTGATCAGATTTATAGGTTGGAAGTGGGAATAGAGGGGCCATTGTACGAGATGTCCAGCTACCACAGGAGTTTCCTGAAGATGGGTGTTGAGATAGACAGTGTACTGTTGTCCCAGTTGTGGAGGGCAATTGTTTGGCTTGAGAGCTTGAGATCCTGTGTACTAAACACTTACACAGGGAATAAAACTGACCTTAGCTGGGTGTCTCTTCCGCTCCAGGAACTCCTTTTCATTTCCACCACAGAATAATGAAATGCGGAGTCTTAATTTCATTTCTCAAATGAGAAAGCAGGCTGGGATAATTGAATGCATTGCACAGTCATACTCTTATAAAGCGATGGGCTGGGGAAGAGAAGGCATGTAGCTAACTATAGGTCCTAGACTCTTGCTTGTCCATTCCCCTAGCTCTCTCTTTCTGTGAGTCATGTGATCTTTTTTCCCTTAATGATCCCCATAAGTCATTGCTCAATGAAGGACATCTTGTTCCTAAAGTCTTACTCTCCACCCCCTTTGCGCCTAACGTTATGTTCCACACACGCTAACATTACCTCCACAGTGAATTTGTACCAAGAAGAGAGCCGTCTGAACAGGCAGACGTCCATCCAGCGTCTTACTTGCCCACACTGCAACTGTGGACAACGGCAGCCTGCATTCATCCTGTAAGGACTGATTATTACAAAATCAAAAGGACAGAGCAATCCAGGCAGTGTGACCTGAGAAAGACAAGGTTCCCACACAGGGCACTGTATGCTAATCAGTACAGGGAAACCAATGGATTCTGAAGAAATTGAACATATGCATGAAAAACGTTTCTAATTTTGTATTATTAAGATTTTATAAGATATGTAATGGTTCTTTGGCATACTTTGTTACAAGGCTCGTTATAAAATATGCGAAAGGGGATTAAAATAAATCTCAGATATCAACACGATCTCCGGGGCAATTCTTCACTAGACCAAACGATTCCATCCACAGCTGCATTATCCATGAGGTTGGGAATGGCTAATGAAGCACATCAATTGTGACAGGTCCTTGGCCATGCCTAATGACAGCTTTTGTCTTCTCATCCTAGGGCTGTGCCTAGCCACCCCTACGGTGAGAGTTCAGATTTTCCAGGTAAGGATGACACTGAAATTCAGCATCAATTCGCCCAGGAGACTTTGAACTTCACACAGCCCTTGGATTGAATAGACAATCATCTTTGTCATTTTGATCATTGTCAGTTTCCTGAGAACCAAGATCTTTGTCCAGGGTCATTACGTATCCCAGAGACAGAATAGAGAGAATCTGACACCTAATAACAACAGCAAATATGTATACATACATAGCAAATACATACATATATGTATAGTTAAATTTAAATATTAAAATTTGTTTATGCAACTGTAATACATTCCATGTACCCCTTAGTGATCCCTCTGTACAAACCATATATGTGGACATTCTATGAGAAATGTTTGGAAATACAATTTTAAACATCCTCCTGGCACTGAATTCAGGGACTTGTTTATTCCACTACTTTCAGCCTCCTCTTCTGGCTACAGATGTCTCTAAATAGCACTGTAGTTATTTGTGGTTTTGTCTATAATTATTTTCTCAACAAGAGTTTTTAAATCCCTGTGTAGGCTTTAAAGAAAAAAAAAACAACACTTAAAAAAAATCTTATTTCTTCTTCCCTGGCTGAAAATTTCTGTGTGGTGTAGAACATGATTCAGGCTTGCTCTTCTCTTATCAGAGCTCTGAGATTTGATAAGAGCTCTTCAGTTAGAATGGAGACAAGACCTACCTTCATAACATGTAAAACAAAGGCAGAGCCTTGTGAGAATCTCCAGGTCAATACAGAGCCCAACTGATGGCTCTTCCTTGAGTCCTGATCAGAAAATATCAATCAGTTAAGCAAGTTGGCATATATTTCCTCCTTACACAAAGTAGGTTTTGAAATTGGTAAGAGCTGTTACAGGTCATCAGATTTAAACCCATGTAGTTGTTCCAGGTAGTTGATAAATGGAGAGCTTGGAACATGAATAGATTCCCAGATAGTTCCATGGGTGAGTATACATTGTATTACTGAGTAGATAATGCAGAAGCCTGATCTACCCGCATCACACAACGACCTTTTATTTACAAAATGTCCATGGATATTACCGAGTATTTTGGAAGCAAGGGTGTACTTAGTTTAACATTCGGGTAGAGAGCACAGCTGTATGGTGCAGTCATGGTCTCAAAGGCAAGTGCTTTGTTTTAGAGGTTGAATGGGCTATTCCCCACCATGTCTGATTACATGCTGTGCATCTCAAAGCATATTGACAATTTCATTATACTGAGTGCAGTAATCCATGTCAACAGCTCATCCCTCTGTTGAATTATAAATTCAATGACTTAAAAGGCCAGGTATGAGCAAAGGTACCTGCCTTCAGTCCTTCTGAGATTGGACTGGGTCCAAAATTAAGCAAGATGTGACCAGATTCTAAAGGTTGAACATTTTTTAAAATTGTCCTCTCACCAAATCAAGGCTACCTAAAAGATTAAAAGATTAAAGGCTCTTAAAAGCTCTCCTCTTCTCCTTCTAAAAAAATAAATAAATAAATTCTTATTAGTCACACATGCTCTTTAGTCATTCAAGGGCAATGCTTTTTCAAATCATTTACCTTTGCTGCAAATCAAATGAGAAAGTGCAATCCTGTTTTTTCCCATAAATGCATATCAGTTATGTACTTCCAGAAGCAACAGGCAAATACTCAAACTGAAATCAATTTTTTGTCTTGAGTAGAATGAATCCAAAGACAGCTTAGGTTAGGCTTGTCTGTGACTCTCAAGACAGAAATCTTCTGGGCTTCATTTAAAAAAAAGTGGTTGAAAGCAAACAAATGAACTACAAACATTGAAAATCTAAGGCATTAATGATAAACTGATGGATATGTTTAGTTGACAAAGTAAAGGAGGGAACAATTGGCTGGCCGATTGGTTTGGGTTAGAGCTCGGGAGACCCAAGTTTGACCTCAGCCAACCTAATTTCTACACCTTGTTATCTATAAAACAAAAGTCCTAATGATACTTACCCCAAAATGCTAGAGAGGGGATTGCATGGAAGAAACTGAATAAGATAATGCATGTAAGTGATTTGAAGAGTTTGTCATGATCAAATGGTCATCAATATGAGGGAAGGATGAAACTCATGGTAGCGGCATTTCCTTTCTTCTACTACATCTTTCTCTGTATCTCCAAAAGGCAGAAAGGGATGGAGATCAGTGTTGTCACAGAGAGGCTGCCCTGTTCCAGCTGCATTGTGTCAATTACCATGCCAAGTCTATACACTCGTCCATTATGAAGGGAACAAAACAGATACTCGGGGACACTGTGGCCTGCTGAAAGTCATGTGACTGGGACATGCAAGAGACAGAGCCTGAAATGCGAGTCTCTAATGCTTATCCCATTCCCCATTCCCTTCCTGTTATAAAAATGCCCAAGTTTCTTATCTATGCCACACACACACACACACACACACACCTGATTTTTGAGGCAATTTGGGGATTTGTTTGGGGTGGAATAATCATAGGTTTGCAAAACCTGAACATACTGGTCATGGCATTTAATCCTGTAAACAGCCTGCTATTACCATCATCTCTGTTCCATAAATGAGTAAATTCAAGCTTAGAGTATAAACAATTCTGTCAAATGCTAATTAGTAGCAGATTCAAGATTAAAATGGAGGTCTGCATTTGACAGCAATGTTAAAAAGCAAAGATTGGATCTATAGAAACTATCTCTTAACCTGGATTTAAGGTCATAGTCCTATAACGTCAGCAGCTTTGGAGGTAGAAGGGGGAGGATTGTGACTGCATGTCTGGGCTCCTGAGTGAGTCCAAGGGCAGGCTTGGGGGCATACAGGGACCTTGACTCAAAATAAAAACTGAAAAGAATAGCTGGGCAGTGGTGGCACACGCCTTTAATCCCAGCACTCGGGAGGCAGAGACAGGCGGATCTTTGGGAGTTCGAGGCCAGCCTGGTCTACAAGAGCTAGTTCCAGGACAGGCTCCAAAGCCACAGAGAAACCCTGTCTCGAAAAACCAAAAAAAAAAAAAAACCTGAAAAGAATGGAGAGGTAGGAGAGAACAGAGAGGCAGCCTAGCGACAGAGCATATTCAAGGCATAGTTAAGGCCCTCTGTCCAATCCCCAACATTCCACCTGACCTGACACAGATTAAATTATATGTTCAATTTCACTTTTTACTCTCTTGAGTTAGATAGATGATGGGAGCTTTACTTTCCCTTGGGAAAATGATTTGTTGCATGGCGAAACTTTTCTTGCTGAACAAGTGATGGGAACCGACACTCTTTGAACTGGACAGATAGGATGAATCGTTCAGACACGAGTGCCCCGCTGGTTTAGTTCTTAGGTAATAAGGCATCTCACAAAGAGGAAAGAGCCTATTTGATTTCGGCCAAATGTGGAGCCATGCTGCTTGACTGCGAGCTTCCTTCCCTCTGCAGTGAGGTCACCGTGCTGGCGATCTGCAAAGTGAGCTTTAATATCGCAGGGCTTTCAAATCAAGCCTGTCCTTGGCCCTGGGTTTCCAAGCTACTCACAGATCTTTGTCTAAAAGAATTTAGTAGAGCAAAGAGCTTGCAAGGGCAGCTCAGTAAATGCCCATGGAACCAAACAGCCAAGCAGAAACTTTTTGTCTGCTATCTTAATAGAGCAATTAGTACATCCTTAGGAAGGTGTTCTACGGAGCACCCTCAGGGAGCCCTAGTCTGCACCGGGTTACCTGAAGATTGCACATACAATCCCAAACGCTGATTGTCGTCAGTTTTTGAACAGGCATCTTGGAAACCAAGTGGGTTTTTAGATTACTGCTCTTTTACAAAGACTCCCAGAGTCCACGAATTCTCCAGCACAGAATTTGGAGATGAGAAATTAAGGGCAAATTATGCACATTGGCCCCAAATTCATATACTGTTAACTTTTGTATTATAATAAGCTATCAGTTTGAAAGACAAAGACTGACAAAGCCAAGATATATAAATACCCCAACATTTACTGGTTTTTAAAATACTTAGGCTGAATATAGCCATGCTCCTTTGAAATATACAGGCTTTTAATGCTGAAAACTTTCATTTTCGTTTTAAGTGTGGTACTTAAAAGTCTTAATTAAAAAGTATTATCATGGTTCTAAATTTAAAACTTGTCAGAAAACAAGCAAAGCTAATAATATGCATGTCAAAAGAATGTCTTATCCATGAATCAGTTGCTTAAATGAAAGAAATGCAAGTCTACAGAGTGCCGCTTTTCCAACCCAAATTCTGACTGCGATCTACAGCATCTGTGGATGTTATTTTCCCTAACCATAACACTGCTTAAATGCATGCATTGCATGCACAGATCCACTGTAAAAACATGCATGATCTTAAGTGCATATATAAGAAATATAAATGGATAGGAAGGGAAACACACACATGCACATAAACATACACATAATTACACGCATGCATATGCACACATGTTTTCTCCAAAGCACTGCTATTCACTCTCAATGGCAAAAGTCTTCTTTTGGCAGCCTCTGGCTAAGGTTACCTACCTATCTGGAGAGCAGGTGTTCTCTAATAAGTGGCACCCAACGTGCAGCAAGAGATAATTTTTCAGAATAAGAAGTTGTACACGATGAGCGCATCCTTGTAAGCTTTGCCCAAATCTTCTTTGTTAGAAGTACTCCATTCCATCTCCATTTTATATTTATAGACCTTGAAGAAGGTAATAATATCTTTCTCCTCCTCGAATAGATAGATGCATTGTCTCATAAGCCCATGAACAGTTGTGTTGGTTCAAACCATGACAAACCTCCAGCAGACTCTATTGCTGCCCTGGGATGTCCAATGTGATTAGCTTGTTGGCTGTGGAAGGAAGCCAAAGTTTACAATGTGTGGTGGGATGTATTCCATATGCATCTCATTAGTTTCTAAGATTTACCTATGACGCTGTTAAAAACAGGGACTCCCAGGTCTGACTGCTCTCCCTAAGGCTCTGCATAGCACAAGACCTTTGAGACAGCCAGAGAGCAATCCCGCTTAGGGAGTGACACAGAATGTCTTTTCTTCACTTACAGATATAAAAATTGAAACCCAAAGGAGGAAAGTCATTTATCAATGATCACATCAAAAATTGCTGCAAACCAGAACTGAGGCCCGGATCTCCCACTTCCCAGCCTGATTGTTCCATTTATGTCAGGTTCTCTAACTCCAGCACATAAACTCAACCCCCCCCCCACGCCCTGTGAGTTTTCTCAGAGCTCAAGACTGTTTCCACTGTGAGGTCTTCGGTCCACATTGCACATGGTTTAAAGGTCAGAATAGGTGAGGGATGGAGGGGTGTCCCAGAGTTAAAAGCATGTACCTGTAGAGGACCCAAGTTCATCCCCGGTGCCTGTGTTAGTTCACAACTCTAATTATAGCTTCAGGGAACCCAATACCCTCTTTTGGTCTCTGGGGGCATCTGGACTCACTTGAATAAATCATCCCACAAATGCACACATATAGATGCTATTCAAAAGTAAAATACTTTTAAAACTGGAAATTGTGCTAACAAGATGTTTCAGTGAGTAAAGGCATTTGCCACCAAGCTTGAAACCCGTAATTCAATCCCCAGGACCCATGTGATGGAAGAAAAGAGCCAACACCTTTGGCAAGTTGTTCGCTGATCTCCACACAGGCATTATGGCACAAGGACGCACAGACACATAGAAACACACATGCACAGACACATGCAAACACAGAGATACACAGAGAAATACAAAGACACCAACACACAGAGATGTGCACACAGACACATATATGCAGATACACACACAGACACATCAACCAAAAATTAAATAAGTAAATTTTAAAAATTCTTCAAACAAAAAGAACAAAGTTTCACAGAAAAGCCTGGCATGTGTTCATTTAAGAAACTCACTTTTGCAGAGGAATTTATCTCAGGCTGCTCTGTTGCTTGAGCCCTGATCAGACAGCATCCGCTGCCTCATTCCCTCGGTCTATGCGATAGAATCGCTTCATGCCCCATGGAGTAGTTTTCTTAGTCCGCTGCTATCATCAAAAGTAGAGACCAGCTCAGGAAGCAAGGGAGGAATGTTCCAAGATGAAGTTCAAGGACAGCTTGGCCTATATAGCCAGCCTTGTCTCAAAGAAATTCATAATAAAAATACAGCAAGGACCTACATAAGAAACAGCCTCACAAACTCAGCCTCACCTCTCAAACCATCCGGCAATCCTACCTGTAAATAACTACGTGTCTGCCTTTCTATTTCAGCGTTAGCAGCAAGGAAAAGAGATCGAAACATCAGATCATCAGTGCGTTATTGGATTCAGCATCCCCTGGGGAAGCTCGTGTATGTGCAAATGTGTCACAAACTGACATTTATGTCCCAGGCCAGATGAGGTACATTTATGTATATAGACATGTACACTGGAAGTGAATTTCATCCACTCAGTTATGAGTCTTTCTGTAGCTAACTTTTATTGTGGGCGGAACAATAAAACATCGAACGTCTTTGATTGGATCAATAATTCATTGTGTCTGAAACTGGCTTTATATCCTCAAATAGAAATGTCTCCAATACTCCTCTGCTTGACTTAGCTAATTTTATGTAGCTTCGTTGACTTACATGCAGTAGGTTAAGGCGCAGAGGGACCGAATTCACGGACTGTTTCACAATAAGACAATGTGCTTAGTAGGGGAAAAGTAGTGAAGACGCTCCCAGTACTGGATTATTAAATTACTGTTTTTCTAACAAATAGGTCAGCTTATTCAAGGAAGGCCTAATTATTCATTCATCCATTCAACAATATATATTGAGTACTTACTTGGGCTAGAAACTGTTACAGACTGGGGCATGACAATGAATAAATTTGCCTTGCTCGTGGCTGCACAGGGGCTTTGAAGGAGGATGTGAGCATCTCTCATCCAGTCCCAGCAAAGAGAAGCCCCTTGTCCTGCAGTGTAAGATGGAGTGTACGCAAGTGACGTCAGAGACAGCTTTCAGAAGCGATCACCGACTCAGCTGCAGCTGAAGGTGTGAGAAGCAAACCATGGAAGAGGCAAATGCACATACATGATACGACCGTGAGAACGAGCAGGCAGAGTCTAAAGAAACACCCAAAGCAGCTCCATCTCTCCAAACAGTTTCAACCCGGTGCTGAAGAGTCATTCAGGGTCCCGATCCCATAGTTTAGTAATCAAAATACCTGAGAAGCAGAAGACCCGGAGAATTTGCTGTATTCTCCAGAGTTCTACGTCTCTGCTCTTGAGAGCCAAGGTTAATAAAGCCAACTGCCTGGGTCACAGGAGGAGTGGATGAGGTTAAGTGTGCAGAGGGTCATAAGCTGAAGAATACTATACATAGTCAGAGAATTGGAAATGATTATGGTGGCAAATACTTCCTGTAGATGAACAAAATTGCAATAAAAACAAAACGTAGTACCACTAAGGTAATGGCTGTCTCTGTTACAGGCATTTTTCGTGCAGCCATGCCAACCAGGATAATCTTAAAGTACTGAGAACCCAATACAAGATGTATTTAGACAACCAGCTACAACAGCCGGAGGACAGCTTTAGTGCCTTACTGTGTTGTAGGGCCAGGTATGCTCCGCTTCAAAGTCTTCCAGGAGAGGTACCTCACCTAATACTCTGACTCCTATGTCATGAGGCTGTGTGTTGTTGGTTGTTTTTCTCTTATTTTTTTGGCTTTTGGGGGGACCCACCACCCATCTCCCAAATAAATCACACACAGAGGCTTATTCTTAGTTAGGAATGCCCAGCCTTAGCTTGGTTTGTTTTTCGCTAGTTTCTCTTAAATTATCCCATCTACCTTTTACTTCTGGGCTTTTTCCTTCCATTACTTCTGTTAATCTTACTTCCACTCTGTGGCTGACTGAGTGATTGGGTGACTGGCCCTTAGTGCCCTCTTGCCTCCTCTATTTTTATGCCTCTTCCCCTTGTTCTCTTGCTTGTTTATTCTCTCTGCCTGCCAGCTCCACCTATCCTTGCTCCCGCCTCAGTACTGGCCATTCAGCTCTTTAGCAAACCGTCGGGTGTTTTAGACAGGCAAAGAACCACAGCTTCACAGAGTTAAACAAGTGCAGCATAAATAAAATCAAACGCATCTTTACATCATTAAACAAATGTTCCACAGCATAAATAAAATTAGCACACCTTAGAATAATATTCTAAAAGAGCTGCGTGACACAGCCCTGCCCCAAGAATCTGCCATCTAAAGTACCAAGGTCAGAATTTGCCTCCTTCCACCTCAACAGCCACACATACAAAATTAAATCACATATTCCTCACCCCCAGGTCTTGAACCGCCTGGAAAACTCTGTTGTTTCTAGCCTCTACTGTTTTAATTTCCATCCTAGTGTCTCCTCCGGGTCACTGAAGGACCCAAGGGAAATTATTCTGTATCCAAACGTCTTAACAAAGTTACACTGTAGTTATAAAATTAAAAGACAGGACATTCTTGACTAATCAATTTAATTAGGGGTTGAGCATTGCAGGAAGGGTATTAGATAGAAGTAAGGGAAGTGGGTCTGTCCAAAGAATAGTGGTGAGTCAAAGGTTTCCATGGCAGAGGTGGTCACACGGCCCAGGAAATCAGAAGAGGGAAATTGGGAAAATACGCCGAGTTATTTGTGTTCAATCTAGACAGGGTGGACGGACCGTGTATGGGGAAACAAAAACTTAACATGACAGCATTGGCTTCAATTTCTTGTGCTTCTGCCATAGCTGAGTTTCTCGAGGGGCAGTGCTAGTCCCAACAGGAAGTGTTTTATTATCTTTGTTCTTGATGCTGTAACTTTGCACATGTGCTAGATGAATGCACGTTTTGTGCACGAGGGTGGTGGTGCTCTGTGTGTGTGTGTGTGTGTGTGTGTGTGTGTGTGTGTGTGCTTTAGCACCTCACAGAAGCAAATCTTAGTTTCTACAAAGCATGGAGCCTTTTGTCCTCCATTTTATTGTGGTCATCGTATTGATTAAGTGGCCAGAGTAGGGAGCTCTTATAGCGCTTTGATACTGATTGGTCATCCTAGGAGAGAAGCACTGAACTCACATCAGAGAGGACTGCTCCACATGCCACTTGACTCCAGGGGAGTCACAGCTAATCTAGGCTGTTAACTAAAGCATGCAAAAGCATCCAATGGGCTTCTCTATCTGTTTTCAGTGGGCATTAGAAGTTTGATCTTAACTTTCATTAAAAACTTGTTCTATAATGATACAAGCTTCCACTCCACCATGGCTTCAAAGTCACAGTGATGTCAAGTTGTAGTTGACCCCATGGCTTTCAATCTTGGGTTGAAGAACACCCAGATTGTTACCAAGTCATTCTCTTTCATGCTGCAGAGCAGACTACATCTGCACACACAAGTGCCTTTATGAATCTCAGCTTCTGCTCCTCCACCTTTGGGATAGTCAGTTCCTGGCCACATCTCAAGAACTGCACTGTGTAAGCATCCTGTGATAGGGTTGACCGTGATAGCCCAAGGCCATGAGTGCCCAGAGTGTTCGGAGTTCTGGAGCTTGCTAGATACAGAAGCAGCATACTTAATGAAGCTAGAACTTTGCTGCCCCTGGGGAAAGTTGGGCTACTCCAGAAGTAGCAAAGACTTGCTCGCATTCTGTGAGGAGAGAGGTTGTGAGCTGCATTCCGAGGCACAGTGCTTACAGAGAGCACCCACGTGACCTTCTTTTATCTCCATGTGATCATCTCTTGCCTTGCTCGGGAAAGCACTGCAAGAGTCACTCAGGCTAGAAAACTCAAAGTATTCTTTATTTCTGCTTTTTTTCTTAGCCATTACTTTCCATGAGTAGATGGCATGTATGACACTCATGGTGGATTTCCTTCTAGTGAGCGCGTTTCATATTGCATTAGTTTTGTCTACATTGATTTCCTTCTCAGCAATGCTCTCTCTAAATCTTTTTTTTTCTGTCTTACTAATCTATCATCTATACTTTCTCCACATCCATTTTGGTAAAATAGAATTTTGAGCATAACACCGTAGTCCAAATTACTGACAAATCTCAGTGACCACACTCATAGGCTGAAGACAAAAACCCTTCAAGGCTTTCATTAGCCTGACCCCAAAGCAATTTTGTATTATATATCCTCTTTCAGACACCAGAAAGAACAAGCAGAAAGGATATTTCCATTTTCTATCCCACTTTTTAATTCACACTTCTAGGTTTTGTCTATAATATCGCAGCAAACCCATCACTGCTACGCATTACTTCATGGGAAATGCATTCTCATCTTCAGAATACAGCATAAAGGATAACATTCCTGTGAACTTCCCCAGCGGTCTCACTTCTGGTGAGCAGTGCCCTCCTTTGATCCCCACAGCGTTTTCTCTATATATCTATTTTGTCATTTTTAATTATACTTCTTGCTTATAAACACATTATCAATTACAATAGAAGTTACATAATGGCCCAAGATGTTTTGCTCTCTGTGTGTTTCCTAAGGACTGAGAACACAGTGAACGATTGGCACTGAAGAATGAAGAAGCGGGGGAAATCCAATGAAAAATAAAAAATACAACAACTAGGTAACAAAGAATTTTTTAAAAGAAGCCAAAACTCCTAATTTTTAAAACTTTAAAGAAATTAGGAATAAAAAATATTTTAAACATTAAATAAGTTTCTATCTTATTTTTAATATAGTAGTATTCTTTATTTTTAAATATTGGCACTTAAAACAATAGTTTGCATTTCACAGGCTTTATTGCCCTGATTGTCACCACATGGAAATGAAGCTTGAAAATAAGGTCCAGACCCACAAGGTGAGGCTTCTAGAATTTAATAAATTTCCAGAAGAAATAAAAGTGTGACTATGGGCAAATGTCATCTCTGCCATTTACAAAGCAAGGTAAACAGGTGTAAAAATGGAAATAGAGCTAGCTTTCTCAAACTCTGGACTTTCCATCCCTGGATTCAGACAACCTTGAACCAAAAGTTTCAAAACATCATTATATCTATATGTTCTTGCCGGCATTCCCTAGACAGTACAATATAACAATTATTAGCATAGCATTTACATCGCATTAG
Organism: Dicrostonyx torquatus; assembly: GCA_028555095.1. Classification (NCBI taxonomy): domain Eukaryota; kingdom Metazoa; phylum Chordata; class Mammalia; order Rodentia; family Cricetidae; genus Dicrostonyx; species Dicrostonyx torquatus. The sequence continues at coordinate 4,087,089 of JAQHUG010000154.1, read as the reverse complement.
GAATTATATGTAATCCAGAGAGTGCTATATAGGTGGGAGGGTGTGTAGGTTACATGCAGACATCACACTACTCTGGAGAGGAACTTTCCCCACTCTGCATCTGTATCCTGGAGACAATGACCTGGAGATGCTCTTAGCTATGTTTCTCATTGTAGTGACAAAACATCTGGCAAAAACAGGTGAGGGAAGGAAGGGTTTACTCTGGCTCACAGTTTGGAGGTGCAGTCCATCATGATGGGGTAATCACGGCAGCAGCAGGAACTCGTAACAGGTCATCACCTTATTATCTATCATCAGAAAACAGAGAATGTTGGTGTTCAGCTCATTCTCCTAGAACCCCAGCCTAGAGGGTAAGGTAGGTCTTCCCTTCTTCATTAACTGTGCTCATGGACCCATTACTTGATGATATTATTGGGAATTATACCCTGTCTCCAAAGCATGATAGCTTTGATAATATCTCATTTTCCATTCAAACTCATGTAGGAATGTATTTGCATCTACTGAAAGGGTAGGTGAATGAAAAGGGAGAGGGAATTTGGAGGAGGAGAGGGGAAGGAGGAAGAAGGGAGGAGACTCTCTCACACATATACACACACACACAGAGAGAGAGAGAGAGAGAGAGAGAGAGGGAGGGGGAGGGAGGGAGAGAGGGAGAGAGGGAGGAAGAGAGAGAGAGAGGGAGGGAGAGAGAGGGAGGGAGGGAGGAAGAGAGGGGGGAGAGAGAGAGAGAGAGAGAGAGAGAGAGAGAGAGAGAGAAAGGCCAGAAGTGTGTAAAGAAGAGGAGGGAACCCAGGAGCAAGGGGGAGATGGAGTGGAAGGAACAAAGAGAGGGAGAGAGATGACAGAAAAGGAAAAGGATATATATGACTACAAGATGGGAAGAAGCAGGGAATGAGGGAAAGAGGGGAGACGGAGATTTGCCATAAGTAATTACTGTCAGGTGACTAAGAAAGCTTGAGAAAACATCACTATTGATTGTGATTACTTTGCCAGATATGAAACTATGAAGATGAAGCTACTGTAAATGGGAAACCTGTTGCTTGATGCAAAATTTGAATAATGGCCAAATGGAGCCTGAGCATTCCTCAGGGAGGCGCGATCTATTCATCACGTTCACATCGACGTTCGTACGGCTCTTCCTCATTTTAGAAATGAATAAGCAAAACAGACACCGTCAAACCAATCCTGACCTGCACAAAGATGTTAACTTACGAAGAAAGCCTGAAGGGAGTGATCCTGCAGCAAAGTGTGCAGAGAAAGTGGACCAAGTTCTGTTGGTACATATCTTTGCTTTGCTTCGAGTGGGAGGCTTCAAGTTTGATCAACTGAGCTCAGGGTCTTGGTACTTGTCTAAAAAAAAAAAAATTTTTAAACCATCCCATGCTTGGTGATCTGAGGACCATAGGGTGAGATAGTTAAGGTAAGTATAACAGTTCAAGAGACAGAATCAACATGCTCCATAATTCACACAAAGAAACAAAACTACAAGCACACCCAGAAGAGATTGTTGCATCCTAGCCTCGGTGGTTAGTTTGAGAAATGCTCCCTCATAGGCTGAGACAGGTAGTCTCTGGTTGGTGGCACCATTTGGAGAGGTTTTAGTGATTTACATCTTTGCAGGAAGAAGTGTGTCACCTGGGACTGGGCTTTAAGAGTTTAAGGCCTCCGGGAGCCAGAGGCTGGGCATACCACAGCCTCAGGACAGACCCAAGCATGACTGACAGTGATTGAAAGGATTCCTAATGATGTTCTGCTGTACTCATAGATCGGTGCCTAGCCCAATTGTCATCATGGAGGCATCATCCAGCAACTGAGAGCAGCAGATGCAGAGACCCACAGTCAGACTCTGGATGGAGCCAGGGAAACCCCACAGAAGAGGAGGAGGAAAGATTCTAGGAACCAGGGAGGTCAAGGACACAATGAGAACACGACCCACAGAATCAACCAAGCTCATAGGGGCTCACAGAGGCTAAAGTGACAACCACGGAGCCTGTATGGATCTGAGCTAGGTCCTTGGCATATATATACACACACACATACCATGGTTGTATAGCTTAGTGTTCTTGTGGAATCTAACTCTCTGTCACTTCTCTCTGCATATGGGACTCTTTTCCTTCTACTGAGTTGCTTAGTCCAGCCTTAGTAGGAGGATTTGTGCCTAGTGTCATTGTAACTTGTTATGTCATGTTTGATTGATAGATATCCCTGTATACCTGGGCCTGGAAGACCTGTTCTTTTTTTTTTTTCTTTTGAACAGAGGAAGAGTAGATCTAGGGAAGAGAGGCAGTGGCGGGACTAGGAGTGGAGGAAGGGGAAACTGTGGTTGGGATGTAACATATATAAAAAATGAAAATCATAAAAAAAAAGAGTTTAAGGGCTCAGACCACTCTCTGCTACATACTTGTCATTAAAGACGGTGTCCAGTAGTTGTGACATACGCCTTTAATCCCAGCACTTGGGAGGAAGAGGCAGGAGGATGTCTGTGAGTTCGAGGCCAGCCTTGTCTATAAGAGCTAGTTCCAGGACAGGCTCCAAAGCTGCAGAGGAACCCTATCTCGAAAAACTGAAGAAAAAAAAAGATGGATAGATATCTCTGCCTCTTGTTTCCTGTCACTTGCTGCCATGCCTCCGTCCTGCCATGATGGACTCTCTCTCTAGAACTGTAAGCCAAAGTCAACTCCAAATGCTGTCTTTGGTCACTGTGTTTTATCATGGGGACAGAAGAGGAGCTAACACACTGGCCAAAGTTAGAGTTCAGATGACTGTGCTCAGATGGATGAGGGATGGAGGACAAGAGAAGAGAGACAGGAGTGTAGGTGTGTGTGCTCTGAGACAGGATTCTTCACCAGGAAGGTGGAGCCTTGGGGCAGGGAAGGGGGTGACAGAAGTGGCAATGGCTCTCAGAGTCTCACAGGTGAACACAATCTGCTCACCTGGGCTGTGGCAGATACCTAGAGGTTATAGATAAGGTTGAAAAACTGCCTACAAGGATCTTGAGCCCACTGATCCCAGCAAGTCAAGAAAAACCACTTTGCTAGCAGCTAGAGAGAATCCAAGCAGATGGAATCCGGGGACAGGTGAGCAGTAGCTGGCCCCTTGTGACCACGAGGAAGTAAGAGCCAACATTATCTAGGCAACATCTCCTGGGGATGATCTGTTCTGTGTCTGACATCAAAGGGGGGTCATGTGTGGTAGTTTGAATGAAAATGGTCCTTATGAGCCCATAAGGAGTGTGTGGCATTATTAAGAAGTGTGGCCTTGTTGGTGGAAGTGTGTCACTGGGGGTGAACTTTGAGGCTTCAGGTGCTTAGGTCAGGCCCAGTGACACACTCTTTTCCTCATGCCTGCTGATCCAGATACAGAACTTTCAGCTACCGCTCTGGCACCATGTCTGCATGCAGGCTTTCATGCTTTCTTCCATGATGATAATGGATGAAACTTCTGAACTGGTAAGCCAGCCCCAATTAAATGTTTCCTTATAAGAGTTGTCATGGTGTCTCTTCACAGCAATAGAATCTCTCACTAAGATAGCATGCATGTTTAGTGCCTAAGAGATCAGCAGGGTTGGGATGTGCCCAGTTTCCTTCTGCTATTTATCACAGAGCAGTAAGAGCAACAAGGAGGTCTGGACTCTATCTTGAAAAGGTCAAGACTATTCATTCCATTTATTAAATGATGAATTAGACTTAGTCTTTGACAGGAGTAGAGGGAGCTCTGGGCTCCTGAAGATCTTTGAATTATACGGAAATTTTAGAAGTATTGAGCCAGAATGTGGACCAAGGAGAGCAGTCACCTCTTCAAAGGTATCATGGACTGAATGATAAAGGAAAACAGGGTAACTAAAAGCCTCTGCTGGCATAGATGCTACCTCCCCCTCCTACCCAGCCTGTATTTCCTCTGCCTTTAGCAAGCACCTCAGCAGGTCTTGATTCTTTCCCCTGGAGGAGTGACCCATAATTTCATTCCAAAAGGCTCCATGCCCTTTGCCACCCTTTCTGGATTAGAGTGCTGTAATTTCCTGTTGACTTTAATCACAGGGCAAGTAGCACCAAGAGATGCCCTGGTATTGGTTTGTCTTCATTGGTTTATTATTCTTGTGATGAAAGACCATGACCAAAAGCAACTTGGGGAGGAAAGGGTTTATTTGGCTTACATATCTTGAACCACAGTCCATAGAGGGAAACCAAGGCAGGAACTCTAACCAGATGAGAGCCTGGAGGAAGAGTTGACACAGAGGCCATGAAAGGGTGACTCTTTCTCAGTCTGCTTCCTTATAGAAAGCCCTAGACAGGCTTCCCTACTGCTTAGCCTTATGGACACATTTCTCAACTGAAGCACCTGACTCTCAGACAACACCAGCTTGCCTCAAGCAGACATAAAACAAGCCTCAGGTTTTATGCTTTCAAGGAATGTAAGGCTTCTATTACATTTATCATTCCTCTGAATCGGGTTAGCGTTTTGGTACAGTGGGCTCTCACACAAGGTCATACAAGCTGCTATTAACCTAAGGAGTACTGCTCATCAATTGGCAGCTTCCTCCCTGAGACAGCACATGGAAGGATCACTAAAATGAGCCACAGCAGAGGTGTTGCTGTCACAAGGTCATGACATAGGCTCTTCCGGACCCCAGAGAAGGTATTCTCTAAGATTACTCCAAGTTCTGCGTCAAGATCCTTTCTGTCTCAGTGTTGGTGCAGGCACAGAGAGAAACAGAAGATAGGGGACCTTCCTGGAATCACCTTGACATGTCAAAGTGGTCTGGTGTTTTTTTAAAGTTGTCCCCACAGATAATCTGTTTTTGAGTCAAATCCAAACCTGACTGCTAAGAACCACTAGCTTCAATTGGTTGTGAGTTTTATAACAACCAGATGAATGTCGCTAAAAAATAAAGCAAGATCAGTCACCAACTCCTTCTATGACCTCTCAATAGATTATGCCATTTTCCTGTTATTTGGCCAGCTTGGGTGCATTTAGTCTGATAGTACATCTGCTGCAATCCTGCAGTATTGTTTCGAGGGTCCTGTGATTTCTTTTTGGAGATCTGGGCTAAGGTAAGACAATTTTCTATTCTGCGTCTGCAAAACTATTTCTATACACGCTCAAAAAGATGGATGACTACAGAGCTCACCAAAGTGCTTTGTGAATAGTCTCTTAAGTGATCAGTCTGGACTGTGTGATCAATCGGGCAAGGACAGCAAGAAGTTTATCAAGGTGACAGGCGGTGGCCAAGCGCGCTGTTCTGTCCTGTTGTTCAGGGATGTGCTTATTAAGCATGTAGTGTGCACTTGGAATAGAAGGGCTAGACATGTCCCCAAGGATTCTCTTCCCATCACTTCACAAAAGATAAATTCAAGACCTAGGAGAGGAATTCTTTTTAAATCAGAATACACAGTAAAATTAGAAAAAGAATCATTGAACCAAAGATCTCTGTCTCTGGGAGAAGATATTGGTGGCGTACATACATATAACTGACAAAGGAGCTGCCTACATAACATATGCAAAACACTTGGGAATTGATAAGAAAATTAAGTAAGCTAATTAAGAGAAGAGGAACATGTTGTGGCATCCTGATACTTGCTACAAAAATTCAGTTAGAGATGCTTAATGAAATATGGGTTTATTTTCTTCATGTAAGCAGACAACAAAAGGGAGGCCACCCAGGATTGGCACAGCCTCCGCTGATAAGTTAGAGTCTGATTTCTTTCCTGCCAGATGAGTCATTCTGACATACAACATATTTCATCTGCTTCTCAAGGTATCTGATCTATGCTCCAGGATGGTATGTGTTCTGTATATGGTATGTAATACAATGAGAGTAAAACATACATCTTTTGAACGTTTCTGGAGGGAGACTGGGGAGATGGCTCTGTGGGTAAAGTACTTGCTGCATAGATATCAGGTCCTGAGTTCGGATCCCCAGCACCCACATTAAAGCTGACACAACAGTACTCATCTGTCACTTCAGTCCTGGTGGCAGGGTATAGCGACAGGCAGGTCCCAGGGGCTTCCTGATCAACCAGTCTAGCCGAAATTTCAAGTTCCAGAGTCAGTAAAGGACTCTGTCTCAAAAAATAGAAACTGAACCTTGTGGGACATAGGAGAATCTCAAATTCAATAGGTACCTGCCAGAAAATATTAAAAGGTTGGCTGGTAGAAGGACAACTAACCAGTCAGCCAAAGAAACTAAAGGGCTACACAGAAAAGGTGAACTATCTCTTTAGAAAACTTGTTCAAAATTACCACTCATCAACCAAATTTTAATTAAAAATAAGCTGAATAATAAGATAACATTGCATGCTGTCTTTGTCAGTGTTCTAATTCTGTGAAGACACACCATGTCCATGACAATTGTTATCAAGGAAAACATTTAATTGGGGCAGGCTTATAGGTTCAGAGGCTCAGTCCACCATTATCAACATGACAGGAAGTACCTGGTAGCACACGAACAGCCGTGGCGCTAGAGAAGGAGTGGACTTCTACATCTGAATCCTCAGACAGCAGGAAGAGAAAGTGCGTCACTGGGCCTGACTTGAGCTTCTGAAACCTCAAAACCCATCCCCCAGTGACGTATTCCTCCAATAAGGCCATACCTACTCCAACAAGGCCACAAATCCTAATCATTACAAATAGTGCCACTCCCTATCATTCAAACTATCACACATGCCTTATCAAACAGAAATGTCCTCTGTTGACAAAAATTATTCTAGAACCCCTGAGATGACTTATTGTTCTGCCTAATAATCCTTAAAGACTCACGTGGTGGAAGAGGAGAACCAAGTTCTGCATATTATCCTCAGACCACAGAGGTATCATGGCACATGTGTGTCTTTCTCCACAACACATATAAACACAAAAATGAATAAATAGACACACTTTAAAAATCATAGCAAAGGAGAAGTTCCACACACAGAAAATCCAAGCTGACATTTCTACAATTGCTTTGGGAGACAATTTTTACATAGCAAATTTTGTAGGAACCAAACATGCCACTCACAGGCACAATTTTTTGGTGTCAAAATAGACTTTCACATATGTTCTTTGTAGCACTGAAGCAACACTGGCAAGAACTAAGGCCCTTCTATACAGGGAAGGATAAGTGAGCAGAGAGGCCCATGCAAGGAAACCGTAGACACCAACACAGTCTGGTCCATGGTATAACATCACAGATGACAGCTCCTGCATCTCTGGTAGTATTTGGTGATACCCAAACTGGTCTGTGCTTATGAAGACTGCTTTGGTCTGAAGACAAAATGTCACCGAATCCCATCTTTGATGCACAGTTTGCTGAAGATTTTGAGAATATACTAACATACTAAATGTTCTTACTTTGCTTGCCCTTAACATGTCCCCTTGCTTTATTCTAGTTTGTAGACTCTATGCCCTGGACTCTGAAATCTTTTGTCTGTACACAGAACTTCATCTGCATTATAAAACCATCTCAATACATGCACATGTGTATTTGTGTATTTACACATGCATTACATATGTTAATACATACACAGAACTTGAGAGAAGATTTGGTGTCTGCCAAGACTCACCAACCTGTGGTTTTTTTTTCCCAAACCATAATATTTGCTCCCTCTGAAAATATTATACTGCTTTCTGGAAAAAGAAAGAAATTTTTGTCACCTGATCACCAGTCTATATGACTTTGATTGAACTGGATTCCCTTCTCAGCCTAAAGTAAAATTATTGTTAAATTCATGGTTTGTCATGGAATCAGTGAGACCTTGGAACCCTGGGAGCAAACAGATACAGTTAAGCCCCAAATTCCTAAAAGTGCAAAGGTGAAATAAAGCATCAACAGAAAGAATATGGTAATTGTACTGTAAATGATAGATTGGGTAGTGTGAAGTCCTATCCTTACCTATGTTTACAGATTGAAAAACAATATAAGTATTAGGGTGAGATAACCCAGCTGCATATGCCTGTGCTTGCTATATAGGAGAGGTTTAAAAGCTCGAAATGCTAATGGATGGCCCTCTTTTCCAGCCCTAGATGTGTTTACTTAAAACACATATTTTGTAAGCAGAACAGCATATAACAACCATATGGCTAATAATTTACGCGATCTGTAAATCATAGCTGAACCCGGGCATTTACTTTGTTATAAAGAAATATGGCAACTTATGTAATGATTGAGAAGAATTATGTGTTAAAGAGAAGGGAGCTTCATGTTTTGATTATGTAGGCAAGGAATGAAATTAGAGCGGCCTGTGCTGATTTATAGCTGAGCATTCTGTGACTACTTCGACGAGAAAATGTGTGCTTGCCTTATTTATACCTAAGCACTTTGACAGGAGGTGCCAAGGCCAGCTCTGAGACATATTGTTGCTTTGTTTGTTTGAAATCCAGTTAGGGCAGTGGAAACTAGGTGTGAGGCATTTTTAAAATATAAATGTTGCTTTAGGATTTTCCAACTAAGCCCTAATTTCCAAATGCTATTTTAAAAAGTCCTAAATTATCTAACTCAGGCTAACCCTGCTATTTGCTGAAACCCCTTGACTAACACTACAACCATTTGCTGAAACCTCTCTGCTGTTCATCTACCAGGCGCTAAACCTGGAAATGGTGACCAGGACACGGGCATCAAGCTGAATGAGAGGCACCAGAGGTTCAGAAATTGATAGTCACATGGCAGAGAAAGACTTCTGGAAAAGGCAATAATGCAAATCTAAACAGCCTAGATATGGTCAATCTTTAAATCCCTTTTGTAAATCTGATCATTTATCCAGTCATCTCTTAATGGCTGGAAATCAATTTAGTAAAAATTTATGATGTTATTTTAATGACACATTTGCAATTTATATGTCACCTAACTCTAAAAGTAATAGAAGGTAGCAATTATTCTGATATAATAAGTAAGAAAAAGAAGGTGCCAATTATTATGCAATAATAAGTAATCATCTAGACAGTTGAAATTGATATAAGGTATAAAGATGTTTGAAAGGCTAGAAAAGTATAATTAGGTCCACAATCTAGACCAGTGTCATCCAATAGAAGTTTCTGTAGAGATGGGGCTAGTCTCTGTAAGTTCAGGTAAAGAAGGTGCTTTGGTAGAGCGATGGATAGCAGACCCTGGAAATTAGTGGAATAGTCACATGTCTTTAGTGGCTACCATATAGACAGCGACATTTTAGACTCTATACATTTGTTTCAACCAAGTACTAATTTCAAATCAGTGCCACTCGGGTGCTTAGAGAAGCAGATTCCATTCATCTCAGATACCTCAGGAATGCACAGCCCCTGACCTATCTGGTCAGGGAATGATTTCTTGATGTGACAGTCTTATAGAGGATGCAGTGATGTTATTCATGCTGCCATTGTTAAAAATAATAGAGTCCTGAATCCAGCTAACAAAAAACAAACAAGTGTGATTTAGAAATGACATATTTATAGGAGCTAAGATATGTGCTGTGGTGATCTGATTAGCAAGGAAGAAGCTGAGAAAACTAAAGGAATAGGTGGAGAGCATAGACGTTCATCTTCACACAACACATACATACATATATACATAGACAGAGAGCATAGACGTTCATCTTCACACAACACATACATACAT
>JAQHUG010000154.1:4059060-4077112 GCA_028555095.1 Dicrostonyx torquatus | reverse complement strand
ATATACATAGACAGAGAGCATAGATGTTCATCTTCACACAACACATACATACATATATACATAGACAGAGAGCATAGATGTTCATCTTCACACAATGCATACATACATATATACATAGGCAGAGAGATTAGATGTTCATTTTCACATAACACATACATACATATATACATAGGTAGAGAGCATAGCCTTTTATCTTTACACAACATATAAATACATATATACATAGGTAGAGAGCATAGATGTTCATCTCCACACAACATATACATACAAATATACAGAGGTGGAGAACACAGATGTTCATCTTCAAGCAACATATACATGCATGCATGCATACATGTAAAACATGCACACACACAAGCATGAAAATTTAAGAGAAAAACCAAAAGCATTAAAACAGCACATGAGAAAAGTTTGGTTTATAAAACTAAAATATATTTAATATCAATATTAGATATTACACATAAAAATAAACATACTAATTGTAAGCAGCAGTCATTTTCTGGTGATAAGGTTGTCACTGGTGCTGTTTATGGTATTTTAAATACCCTAAATTAATATTTAAAGCTTTTATTACTTAAGAAATCATTTATTTTTGTGGGGGAGTGGCATTCAAGCTATGCACTTACGTGGAGGGCAGAGGACAGCTTGCAGGATGCAATTCTCCCCTTCCATCGTGTGGGTCTCCAGCATTGAACTCAGGATGACAGACTTTGCAGCAAATGTCTTTGTCTGCTGAGCTATCTCACTGGTTCCAAATTTCATATTATTAATGGAAATGAATACTTAAATAAAATAATAAACATTTGTCTCTCTGATGTGACAGCTTCATTCAACTGACATGAAACCTTTACATGAGAAAGCAATTTCAGTGATATTAGGAGCTCTTGGCTAACCCATCATTAGAGGACAGAGCTTAAAATGATGTCACAAACATGGATGTCTTAAACCTTTAAGCTCCACCGGGAGACTTTCCTTCCCATGGCTGAGACTGTGAGAATGGCTCCTTTGCTGTCCTCCACGGTAAGGCTGTGCTCTCTTACCCTTTCAGAGAAACCAAACCAACAAATGCAGGTCCCATGGGTGGGCACGAGGCGGATGAAATAAGCTGCCTCGGATAAAGCACACAGGGAGGCTCGGGAAAGATTACTCACCCTTCTCCCATCTCCTGCCTGCCTGTCTATGAAACGGAAAATTTTCCACGTCCTACAGTATGTAAGTATTCCAAGAGTATTGTAAAAAACTGACTCTCTTTAAGCAGCTAATGAGCAATATCCATGATGGCAGTGTTTCCAAGTCTCATTTAGTGTAAAGGTTGAGCTGCGGTCTGCTGACCGTTTTCTAAGGAGAAGCACACTTACTACTATGACCAGAAACCAGCTCTGGCTGCTTCTCAGAGCTCGTGGGCAGCTTGTCCTGTCAAGTCCACCACTTTCCTGAGGAAACACAGAGTTACAGAAGGATTCTCTCTACTTCTGGGCTCAAAGGCTTATGATGACTTTAAAAAATAAAGATATTAATATTTCCTTTTTAAAGAAAGAATATAAATATCTTTAAATGGTGAACATTCCTGGTTGATTTAATTAATCCTCTGTTTGAACACAATTTGTAGGTAACTTAAAGAAAATTTTTATGCACATTCTTTTTGCATGTTCCTGTATTGTTTACATATAGGTAGTTGGGAGTCAGAAAGTGACAGACAGAATAAAAACAATAAGAGAAGCAAGAGACGATAGCTGAAAAGCCAGTCTGGAAGATGCTGTCTACAAGTGATGTGCCGCATGCCTCCTCTGTAATGGTGTGAAATCAAGGGTTACCAATCCAACTGTGGGAAAGAGAGATGCTGCGTGTCAGAAGATGCAGGGAAGCACGCTCCAGTGCTAATGTACCAGCCTTGCATTCTTACCCGGAAAGACTAGATGCTTAATGTGTACTGGTCTTCAAAGCCATACCTGAATCAGTTGTTGGGAGGAGGCAAATACTTGGTTTTCTGTCATTTCTTTCTGCAGGTACAAAGATTGGCAGGTACATCAAAAGCAACCACATTGAAAAGATTAGATGGAATGGGATTATGCACTTAAAATTTTTTACATGCATTTTGTAACTCAGAAAGAAGCTGAAAAGGAAACAAACAGACAAACAACAACAACAAAACAAGGGTGTTATGGTTTAAATCTGAAATGTCCCTCACAGGCTTCTATATCTGTACACCTGCTCACCAGCTGGTGATGCTGTGGGAAGCCATGTTAGAGCAGATGGTCAATGGTGGTAGGTTCTTAGGGCAGTGCAATCTGTGGCTCCTTCCTGTCACACATTCTACTACCTGGTTTTCACCATGTAAGCAAGCTTGTCACAGGCTCCTGCCACCATAGACAACTCACTCTATATTGTCTTTGTAACCATGGCGAATTGTGATCCTCTGTAACTATGAGCTAACATACAGCTTGCATCTGACTTGCCTTAAAAAGCCACAACAACCAAACAAGTAAATAACTTTAAAAAGCTGTTTCACCACACATATGCTAAAAGAAAAAAAATGGTTAAAATGAAGAAAAACAAAAACGAAAAAGCTTCAAGAGAAGAGGTGCCTTTTAATCTCGGATTTGAAAAGGTAGAGATGAGTCAGCCATGATCAAATCAGGGAAATGCTAATGCACACAAAGGGAACTCTCTTCACATGCGCACGCAGCAAGAAGGCACATGGAGAAAGCACAGATGGCCATGGAGAGCCAGAGCGAAAGCACTGAGGTTAGGAAAGTAGGTAAGGATTCTGTGCAGTCCAAACTTGTGTGGGTACAGGGAGAGATTTCAGCTGGTGATTTCTGCTCTCATGTATGTCTTTCTTTTTTTCTCTAATGCATTGCCTAAGGAGCGCCCACGTATGTGGGTTCCTTCGAGCACATACCTACACGCTCCTCCCCAGAGAGCTAGTTCTGTCTATGAATATTCACAACTCAGTCTGTCCTTAAAGGGAAAACCAGAAAAGAAGCCCACGTGTGTCCAGGGAGCCTCTTCTGTGTCTTTGAAATGAAGATTTCCGGGAGCAGACCAGTACTAACATGGAGAAAGCTTGTGCTCTGGGGAACTCTAGTCTTGGCTCTAAAGATCATGTTATACATGGTGATAACGGGTCTGATAGTGATGGGGGCCAAGGTGAACCAGGTTGAGCTCTTTAGATATGTTGATTTTTGAAAGCCATGAGAAAATGTTTTACAAAGAACAACTCAAAGTTGGAATTCAATCCATCCATGCCTACTGGGCTCAGAGTTCCTGAGTCTCCTTTGAGGCAGTCCATAATGATAGAAGGTCACAGAAGAAGAAAACACCTCAGCTCATGGAATCCAGAAAAAGAAAGACCAAAAGGGATTGAGGACTGCAATCAGCTTACCAATAATAACACAGGCACTTATTATTAACTACGAAAGCTCAGCCCTAGCCTAGACTTTTTTCTAACTAACTCTAACAACTAAATTAACCTGCTTCTATTAATCTATGTTTCACCATGTGCTTTTTACTTTTTTTTTTCATTCTGTATATCTGACTCCTTACAAGTCTCATTGGCACCTCCTTTGCACCTCAATAATCTCCTACTTCCTCTCTCTGCCTGGAAGTCCCGCCTCTACCTCCTATCCAGCTATTGGCCATTCAGATCTTTCTTAAACCAACCACAGCAATCTATCTTCACACAGGATACAAATGTCTCATAACAGAGGACCTGTCAAAGGTATACACCAGTAACCTTCCTCCAAAAGGCCCCACATTGTATTTTTTATCACTGTCTAATAATGTCATCTAATTATTAAACTATCAATGGGTTAATTCACTTGTGGTTAAGGCACTTGTCAGAGCCTTTATACTCCATGGTACCCTAGTCATTAAAATAAATGAGTTTTCAAGGAACACTTCAGACTCCCAACAGCCCCTATCTCCACTTTCTTTATATTTGATTGTATTCTTATATATAAATACATTATAACATGAGAATTACTATGAGATGAACTGTTTCCTTTAAAAATTTACATTTGAAAACATAATGTGCCTATATATGGAAATAGGACCTTAAATAAAGTAACTAAAACTAAATACTAAGAATTAGGATCTGATCCACTGTTGCTCTAATATTACAAGAAGAGAATGGGAGACTCCAGGCTGTGATACAGAGAAGAGAAAGACCATATTAAGACACCACAGGCAAGGGGAAAGTCCACAGGAGAAATCCAGACTTCAAGTACCTTGATCCTTGGCATTTAAAGTTTGAGAACTATGTGACATAAATTTATGCTGTATAAGCCACGGAGCATGTGTTTTGTTGTGGTCATCTTAGCAGACTAATACAATATGGTGTAGGAGGGTTCTGTATTTTGTGTTGCTTTCATTGGTTAATAAAGAAACTGCCTTGGCCTTTTGATAGGGCAGGACTTAGATAGGAGAGAAAAAGAGAACAGTATGCTGGGAAGAAGACTGAGTCAGGGAGAGCTGCCGCCATGAAGCCGCCAGGGTCAGACATGCTCAATGATTCCTGGTAAGACCACTACCTCATGGTGACACACAGCCTATTAGAAATGGGCTGAAGCAGATGTACGAGTTAGCCAACAAGAGGCTAGTGATAATGGGCCAGGCAGTAATTTAATTAACACAATTTTTGTGTGGTTATTTCAAATGTAAGCTATCCCAGTGGCCAGGAGCTGGGCGGGATGGCAGAACATAAGGCCTGCGCTCCTCTCAGATGCTGGGAACACAGCCCACACCTCATTACTACAACAATAATACAAAATGTGATTAGGATCTTTTCTTGTGTGTGTATGTGTGTGTGTGTTTAATTTCTGGTTTCAAACTCTCTAAAGGGTGTGAGTCCATGGAAGTTTACTGGGCCCTCATCACTCAATAGTATTTATAAGACAGTGACTCAAGTTTAGTGTTAAAATAGTTTAAAAACCCAGAGCAACTAATTTCAAATTTATTGATCTGTGAATGTGATCTCATCTACATGCAATCAAGCTTATTTCCTTTATTAGAAATATAGTCAAATTGTTTTATGATGTACTCACAAATAACCCAAACAGAGTTCATGCTGACTCAATCAATTATCAAGAAATCAAGTAAATCTATTTTGAAGTGATTATTGGTTATTCACAGGGTAGAATTAATCGCATTCTAAGAGAATTTTCAATAAATTATGCTAGAGCTTCATAAAATTAGAAATTGTAAAATACAGTTTGGTACAGCACTTTCCCTCCATATTTTTATTGGCGTGGTTCTTTTTCTGAGAGCATTAAACTCTTAATGAGTTCTCCACTCAGTCCCGAATGTACTCATCACAACCGAATGAACGACTGAAGTCTTAAAACCCTGAACACCGTGGCAGGGCAAGCTCGTGGAGACACTCACCGAGTGGGGCAGCCGTTTGGAGAGGAGCTGCAGTGTACACAGAAGCTCTGAAAGAAAAAAGAACAAAATTCACAGATGTCACTTGAAGTTGGCATCACACTGAAAGCTAATCCTCAGGCAATCCAAAGGAGTATAGAAGAGGAAATCTTATTTTTTATTTGTTCTCTCTGAAAAGTGTGGGGGCTATGGGGATGTGTGATATATGTGGGGGGATGCCTGTATGAATCCTTACAAAAGGTGTATCTGAGCACATTTTTGATCCTGGCTTAGATAAAGCCTTAGTATCACATGAACTAACTGTCATGTATTAAACATGGAGTCTGGGACCCCAAAGAAAACGTGTATACAGAAGGTTCAGACCACATTCATCCAGGCTTTCTACCTGGGAATCACATCCAACCCTTGATACTAGACAGTAAAGCCAAGCAGGTAGCAGTCATACCACTGCTCACAGAAAGCCAGGAATAGACTTTTAAGAGTACTGAATCAGTTAAAATGGATGGGGTGGGTTAAGGGAAGAAAAGTCTGTTGGCCAAATGCTAAGTGAGGCACGCAATATGCAAGAGTCTACAGGACTTACTGGGGGCAGAGAGCAGAATGGAGATATTAAAGCACACATAAAACTGCAGTTTGTAATAATCCTACCAGTGAAGAGGCCGGATCAAGACAATGATCAGTCAGCAAAAATGCCAGGAAAGCAAACATTAAGAAGAAAGACTATGCCCTGATTCAAGTAAAGGCTCAGAAAGACTCAAGATAACAATCTTAACACCAAGTCACCATTTTATTTTATTTTATTATAATTTTAATTTTCTTTAAAGAGTGGTGGCTTGTGTGAATGTGACCAGAATCTGATAAGCTTGAATAAATCCTTTTTCTGAAAGGGATGGAGTTTATCAAACAGCAATTTTTCAGCCTGAGAAAATAAAACTTAGCACTCTGAGGAAAGCACATTCATAAGTATGCTAAAATATATTTTAAGAAGGTTCAGAAGTTAATGAAAAAAGTGTATAAAGAAGCATAAACTTATAATCCCTAGTTATAAAAAATCACATGTTGAAAATGCTAAATCAATAAGTGAACATGTGTGTGTTTATTTGTGTATATATGCATTTATAGATGAGTTTATTGAAGAATGGAAAATATATCACATACAGGGAAGGAATGATATAAAACAGACCAACTTACCATCAGAAATAATGACTACTGAAACATAGTAAAACACCATAATTTACATTAATTTCACACATATATTCCTAGATAAAGATTCTGAATTTACAACAATCTTCCATAAAAGTGAAGACTAACTAAACTAAGCTAACGTTGGAATTATGCTCCTAGTGTTTAAAAGAGGGAAAGAGTTAACTAAGCACTCTGCTATAAAGATAAAGAAAGCATAGAATCACCACTTACATTAAACAGTGTATTAAAGAAATTAAGACATTGAGGACAGAGAGATAACTAAGTGATGAAGAGCACTCTTAATCTTCTCCCAGAAGACCTGGGTTCAATCCCAAGCACCTACTGGTAACTCACAACCATCTATAACTCTGGTTCCAGAAGATCCATTGGCTTCTTTTGGCCTTCAGAGGCACTGCATACCTGTGGTATATATCTGTGGAGGCAGGTAAAAGACCCATACACATAAAATAAAAATATAGGTTAAAAAAATTTCTAAAGTGAGAATAAGACACAAAGAGAAAACATTGGAAAGAAAGAAGGAACCCTGCTTTTATTCACAGGCATTTCAATTGTTAACAGAAATATTTAACAATCTTTAAAAATTATTTAACTAATAAATGAATTTTACATTGATCAAATGATATAAGTTCAATTAAAAAATCAATTTCCACCTATACACCAACTTCCAGCAGCAGAAAAGTAGGATTTAAAATAATGTTCCTGGGAACATATTTGAAGTGAAAAGCATTTGGGAAGACTTACACAGGGGAATATTACACATACACACACACAATTAAAGACCTAAATGGAAAAATAAAACAGATACAATTATATTTATGAACTATGAGGCACAATGTTGTTAAGAGGCCATTTTCTTCAAACTGATCTCAAGAATGAGAGTAAGTGGTGATCATTCAGTGTTCAGGGCTAAATGGGGTGTCGATATCCCTTCAATAGCAGGGGACATCATGGCAAGTGGTGGGAGAGAATGTAAGAGCTAGGGAACAGAGAGGGGCATCATGAGATGTCATCTACTGGATAGAACATGGCTGCTGCAGTCACCAACACACAGCAGCTGGGGCTCATGTAGTAGTGCAGCACACACTATAAACCACAAGGACAGGAGGGGGGCAGTTGGGAAGAGGAACCATATGAGCAGAGCAGAGGGGGTGAGAGTTCCAAGGGAAGAAATACAATTGCAACACATGGTATACATGCATAAAACTCTCGGAGTAAGAAAAACTAATCATTACAGAAGAAACTTGGAGTTTAAGTGATAAAATGTAAGATTTGAGTGCAAAGAGTGTAAAATGGACAAAGGGCTAGACTTACCTGATATTAGTCCTGTTTGCACATCTACGGAAGTTAAGTGAATATTAGCAGCAAGACAGACAGAGTCCAGAAGAAGAGCCATTTTAAACAAAGGTGCCAAAGCAGCCAACAGGTAGAATAAAACTGTTGTGCCCAGGGAAACCTGTGACACTTGCAATCTGAGGTGCTAATTTTCACATTAAATAATAGTTACTTTAAAATAATTACAAGGTACAAATATGTTACTTAAAATAATAAACAAAAACATAAAGCCATGGTGGCTCAAACGTTTAATCCCAGCACTTGGGAATCTGAGGCAAGAGAGGTTGGGACAAACCTGACCTGCGAAGTAAAACACTATCTCAAAAGAAACAAACAAACAAAACCCAATAGAACAGAATAAACCTGTAAAGAAAGAAAATACCTGTCTTAGTTTGTGTATGTATTGGTATGCATGTCTGTATTTATGTATTGGTCTGTATGTAGACTAAAGCAAAGGAATAAGGCTGAGAATTATGTAAAACTTCCATTCGGTAATAAATAACCCCCCCCCCCGAAACTGATTCAAGGACAAGCAGGCGCCTTGCTAGCTAAAATATACAAATGGCCAGCAGTCACATGGGGGGAAAAGCATGACTTTTATCGGAATGATGAGAAGGGAAAAGATTGAAAGGAGTGACAAACAGAGGCGAAGCTGTGGAACAAGTAGAGACTGTGCCCTTCACCCGAAGCACAGAATGTTCCTGCATCGCTGTAAGACAGTACAGAGTCTCCTGAGCGGCAGGTGGAGAGGAGTTTCAAATCACTTTGTCCAGTTCCCAAGCTGAGGGGTCAACTGAAGTGTGTGCCTTCTGTGTCATGTATGACTGTGTTTTCAGGTGGAGGAATATTTTTTCTTTCCTTTTTAGGGTGTCAACTTTATTTTGCTTATTTATGGTTTTGTGTGTGTGTGTGTGTGTGTGTGTGTGTGTGTGTGATGGAGAGGGGCAGTTAGATCACACCACATACCTGTGAATATCAATTTTGTGGAGTTGACTATCTCCACCCTTCCAAGGATTCTGGGAGTCAAACTCAGACTGTCAGGTAGACCCCTTGTTTTCACACTCAAGCACCACTTGCTTTGTCTTATTGATTTTGGGGATGAGGAGGGAGGCCAGGATCTCTGACTGATCTTGTAGCCTAGGCTGCTTGACGAGTGAACTTAAAGGATCCACCTGCCCCTGCTTTCCCACTTTACCCCATTTTTCTAGTGCTTCTTCGAGTCAAAACCAAGCTTCTCTGCTCACCTCTCAAAGCACAGTTGATGCCACAACATAGCATGTACTTTATTCGACTGTGCTTTATGGGCTCCTCACAGCTTAATTTCTATCTCCCATCTAATTATCTGTATCAGCAAGGCAAGGCCTAACCCTGGTCATCAGTATATCTCCAGGCACCTGCATAACATACAGGCTTGCACAAGATCCTGGGATCACTAAATGTCTATATTAACTTGGCTTCTTTCCAGAGTAGCTTCATGTGACATCAGTGGCATCCCTGCCTAGCACAGGCTTCGGTCATCATTTCATAAGCTCAGGAAGGCTCATCAGATAGACAGCAAACTGCTATTCTCTTCCTACAGCATTCCACTAAACTCTCGCTCTTCCCCCACTTGTCAATGTCAACAGCAAAATCTGAATAGAGTGTGCTCTGAGAATTCAGGAAGGAAATAGAAGAAACCATGGACAAACATAGTAAGCAATGACCATGGGTTGGGCAATACACTCTTGGCCATTATCTCAGTTAATTTTCACAAGTCAGTTAGTAGTTTAATTTAAACAGAAAGTACATTGGGCTTCAGGAATTGAGGAGACAGCTTAGTTCATAATGTGTTAGTATTTTAAGGACCTGACTTTTGTCCCCAGATCTCACATTAAAAATTTATATTTAGTGGTACACACTTGTAATCACAGAACTGAGCGGGGGGTGGGGGTCAAGGGCAAGTGAACCCTTTTGGGTAATAACCAGACAGCCTAGCCTACTTGATTAGTCTCATGCCAGTAGGAGATCCTGCCCTCCCTCCCTAGACCAGTAAATCAAGTAGATGGTGCTTGGGTGCTCAAGGAATGACATTTAAGGCTGTATTCGGGCCTTGTGTGCATACATATGCACAGGCATCTACACACATGAATGTATAGACACACACCAACATACATGCACACAAAGTAATGGGTTTCAGATGTCCTGATGGAGGTCAGAAAGCTGGGCTGTCACAGGACAAGCACTAACTATAAACCCATACACTTTTCTTTAAAGAAAAATTCCCATAAAAACATAGATGCAAATTAGTTCTGGTTTGGCGAGATGGCCCCATGGATAAGTGCAATATTCATGTAAGCCTGAGGGCCTGGGTTCAGTCACCAAAGCCCATGTAATGAGCCAGCTATGATTTCCCACTTCTATACCCCCCGTGCTCCTATGGTGAAATGGAAAGCAAGGGCAGGAAAATCATCCAAGAGTTCAGAAGCAGGGAGCCTGCAGTGCACAGTATGACAGTGACAATAAGAGAGGCCCTGGCTCAAACAAGGGCAAGGAGGGAAGAGAGTAGCAAAGGTTGTCCTCCATTTGCCACATGTGAACCATGATATACACACTAACAAACATGCATATATGTGCACATATTTTTTAAAAGTCAGTTCTCCTGACTTCATTTGGAATAACCACTAAATTAAGAAGGAAAATGAAAATGCAATGAAATTTATGCCCTGGCAATGCTGAAGCATGCATGGGCAGTCTGTATATGGTGGTTCTGTTACTTGTCCATGTTGGGTTTCATGGTCTAAGTGGATGAGGATGACTGACCAGGTCTCTTCCTCTAGAGGGCCCCAGATCTCATTACAGATAGTTGGGAGCCACCATGTGGTTGCTGGGAATTGAACTCAGGACCTTTGGAAAAACAGTCAGTACTCTTCACCGCTGAGCCATCCTGGGAAGTCCAAAAGGCTTATTTGCCTTTGATAATTGAAGGAGACCAGAGAAGAATTGGGGTTTCACACACTAAATAATGCATTTCATCTGTAACCCACCCTTGAAAACTGAATGGGAACAGAGGAGAATAGGGTCCCACATACTACATATTTCATTTGTGACACATAAAAAATATTGTCTAAGGAACTTAATCTCATCATTCATATGGTTCAGCTTGTCTTGTTTCCATTGTCATTTCCAATTGCAATTAATATTAATATATTTCTGTTTACTTAAATATGTTTATAACTGCATTGTTAGTGAACAAGGCTGATGCAGGTGAATTTACTGGAACTGCACTCCAAAAGATCGGGACTTGGTGAATTCAGAACAATAATTCCTAGGTAAATCAGAAGATTTGGCTGAGTGATAACCATGAATCCTACCACTAAGACTTGTACTTGGCAACTGAGATGTCAATTGGGATGAGCCTAGCAATTTAACAGACAACAGAAATAACTTCTTGACAAATAATGAGAATCACGGTGATTTCTCAATTTAAAATGTGTGGTGGTGCATGCCTTTAATCCCAGCGCTCGGGAGGCAGAAGCGGGCAGATCTCTGTGAGTTTGAAGCCAGCCTGATCTACAAAAGCCAGCTCCAGGACAGGCTCCAAAGTTACAGAGAAACCCTGTCTTGAAAAAAAATATGAAAAATATTTCTAGTAGATTCACAATAATCACTCATTTGAAAATGCTAAGAACTGTCTGTTTGGAGGGGGTGGTCTGAGTAACTAAACCATTAAATAGGTATCTGTGTATTCATGCTTCCCCAAAGCACTCAAATCAGTACTCACTTTTAGAATACTTGGTACTTTTGTAAGACAGTTTACTAGGACAAATGTGCTAGCTACATTTTCTTTCTTTTGTTTTGTCATATGTATAAATTTCTGGTGAAATGCTGTCTGATCTTTTGCCCATTTGCTTTCCTTCTTTTCTTCCTTCCTTCCTTCCTTCCTTCCTTCCTTCCTTCCTTCCTTCCTTCCTTCCTTCCTTCCTTCCTTCCATTCTCTCTCTCTCTCTCTCTCTCTCTCTCTCTCTCTTTCTTTTCCATGGTAGAGTAGTGTTCCAGACTATTTGGTTGATGATGATACTTTTTTTGTTTTGAGTATTGTTCGTTTGTATGAATGGATTTATTTATTCACTTATTTATTCATCTATCTACTTATTTAGAAGCAGGGCCTTATGTAGTCCTCAAACTCTGACTCCTGCTCCTCCTGATTTCGCTTTTGAAGAGCTAAGATTATATTCATGCACGACCATGCCTGAATTACTTTCTTACTGTTGAAGTTTAAACACTTTTTATATATCTAGTTACAAGTCCTTTACCAGATTGGGGTTTACAAATATTTTCCCTCAGTCTGTGATTCTTTTAAACAACCATTCCCTAAGCAGGCCTTTCACTAAGAGTGAATTTTTAATTTTTATAGAACCAATTTGTCTTGTTTATGGGTCAGGTTTTCCTGTTGTACAAAAACAACATCCAAAAAGAAAGGGATTCCTTCTCAAATCCAAGATGACATACATTTTCTGCTTCTTTTATTTCAGATGTTTTAATTTTAGAAGTTTTAGCTATCAGTTAGGACCTCTTTGGAGATTTTGTTTGTATAAGCCTTGAGGGAGATGTTATAATTTGTCTTTTTTCCGCTAGCATTTGATTGTTCTAGTGTCAATTACTGAAGGGCTAGCTTTTCTCTGTGGAATCAGCTTCTCACCGTTGTTACAGACAGCGCATGTTAACGGGTCTATTTGTGACCTTTTCATCTGTCCCATTGACTTCTCTGTGCATTTGTGTGTTGCTTTCATCACTATCGCCTATTATCATTGAATTTTGCAACATCATCTTCTAAGATCATCAGTTTGGAGATAAATAAACGTTGGATTTTCTTGCATCAAATGTTTATTGTATTCTGGGTTGAATTCTAACTATGATGCATTTTAAATATTTTGGTGCAATTGAACTGAGTTGGCAATGTTTATCTATGATGGGGAAGTGTGTGGAATTTAATTATATGAATGTTATGATATCATGGTGCGTTCTTTCTACCATTGTTCAGAAAATACTATCTGTGAAAAGTGTAAATGCTTCCTTAAATGTTGAAAAGAATCTTTGAGCAAAACCACCTGAGCCTGTGTCTGCCTTCCTTCCTTCTTTCCTTCTTTTCTTTCTTTCTTTCTTTCTTTCTTTCTTTCTTTCTTTCTTTCTTTCTTTCTCTCTGAGTTGGGCATTATAATTTATTGAAGAATTGAATGGAACTAAAAAAGATAGAAGGGAGGCAAATTTGCTCTCTGCTTCAGATGTGATATCCATCTACTCTTTGGCTATCACTCTTGGTAATTGGGTCTTGAGGTGAAAAGACTTTGTTCTAAGACTTTTGAATTCAGGCTGGAACTGTAGCCATTTGTTCAACTAGGCTCTCAGCTTGCTCGTGAATCTTCTCAACCTCTCTTGTCACATAATCCAATCCCTCAGGATTAGTCTATCTATATGTATACATAACCAATATGGTAGGTAGGTGGACATATAGTATTGGATAGATACACACATAAGTATTGACAAAAGTCTAAACTACTCTCTACAGGATAGCAACAGCAGGCTAGAAAGAAAGACAGGTGTCAGTATTGAAGTCTTCAGTCTGAAATTTACATGACAACCTGATATGCTGAGAAGTATAGAAGATTTGATGATAAATGTCCTCAGGAAAACCAGGCTTTGCTCTTTAGGCCTTCACCTCATTGGATCAGGTCCACAGATACTACCAAAGGCAATGTTCTTTACTTAGTCAACTCACTTTGGATATTAGCCACATTTACAAAATACCTTCAGAGCAATGCCTAGGTTACTATTTGATTAAATAGCCCATACCCTAGCCAAGCTGGCAGACAACTAGCCATCACATATGCTCAGTCCAGAAACTCAGAAAATCCCCAGCAAGATAAAATTCATTGTTATAATACTAAATCATTACAGGATAAGAAAATATTCTTGGGGTCAAGATTTCATATAAGCATGGAACAATAAAAGCCCAATTCTTAGGGAAACCTTTTCAGCATAATAAGTAAACTCAACCAACTGTCATTGTCACGATTGCAAAAATAATTATTATTTTACAACAATTTGGTGTTTAAAATGAGAGCATGATTCATGAAATCAAGTTATTCTACTCTCTTTTTCAATTTTTCTTTCTATTGAAAATATATATCTTGTCTCATATAATATATCCTGCTTATGGTTTCCCCTCCCTCTACTCCTCCCAGTTCCTCCACAACTCTGCTCCCATCTTGATCCACTCCCATTCTGTAGCTCATCAGAAAAGAACAAGCATCTAAGAGATAATAGTAAAGTATAACAAAATAAAATAAAGTAAGATAAAACAAAAACTATCACATCAAATTTAAGCAAGGTTATCAAAAGGTAAAGAGCTAAAAGAAGGGAAAAAAAACAGAGATTCACTAGTTCGCACGTTCAGAAATCCCATGAGAGCACTAAACTGAGAGCTGTACTATACACAGAGGACTTGGTGCAGACCCTTGGCTTCCTGCCTCAGTCTCTGTGAGTTCATGAGATTTACTTTTGCTCGTTTATAAAGACTTGTTCTCTTGATGTTTTCCTTCCCCTCTGGCTCTTAAATTTTTTCTGCCTCCTCTTCTTCAGGGTTCCCTGAGCTCTGAGTGGAGAGATTTGGTGGAGGTCCCTCCCCCCATTTAGGGCTGATTGTTCCAAGGGCTCTTTCTGTATACTGTCTGATCGTGGGTCTCTGTATTGGTTCCCATCTCCTGAAGGAAGAAGCTTGTTAGATGATGGCTAATAAGACACTGGTCTAGGATAAAGCAGATTTTCATTAGGAATCATTTCATCACTATGGATTTTGCTGTTTGCTGCTTTTGTTTTGTACGACCAGTAGTGGTGTGGGAGGTCCTTCTGTCTATGTGCTGCTTTTATTGGTTAATGAATAAAGAAACTGTCTTGGCCTGTGATAGGGCAAAAGAACAGAGCTAGGAGGGGGAAACTAAAGTGAATGCTGGGAGAAAGGAGGCAGAGTCAGAGAGAAGTTGTGGAGCGGCCACTGGAGATGTGTGGAAACTTTGCTGGTAGGCCATGACCTCATGGTGGTGCACAGACTAATGGAGTTGGGTTAAATTATATGTAAGAGTTAGCCAATAAGAAGCTAGAGCTAATGGGCCAAACAGCGATTTAGTTAATACAGTTTCTGTGTGATTATTTCAGGTCTAAGCTAGCCGGGCGACCAGGAACCAACAAGCAGCCCCCTTCTCCAACACAGTAGTATTTTGCTGTGCCCTATGTCCCTGGACTATCTAGTCTCTAGTTCTTGATCACCCAAGCAGTAACAGGTATGGGTTCCAAGTTGGGGAAGCTTTCTATCTAGATTCAGTCTTTAATAGAATTTTCTGAATATCTTTCCATCACTGATTTCTATATTGGAAAGGCTACAGAAAAGAAGTATTTTACCATGAAAATACCTCATACAGTTTATTTTGAATTCTAGGGTACATTATAAATAGCAAAATCATTCAGGGTAGCTAAAAGAAAGAAGCTAAGGCTGGGGTCTCCAGTCTACTATCCCTCCACATATGGCAAAGGAGAAGCAGAAAGCATGCCCAGACCATTAATACAGTGTATAACTCTTGGGTATTTAGGATCCAAGGTCTTTGTACTATGGCAAGAACTGTAAGTTCCTGTGTGTGAGTAGGTAAAACCGTTGTCTAAACTGTATTAAAGAAGAGAGTGGGATAAATGTCTAAGTCAAATGTTCTTTTATACATTTTCTATGATTCTAGACAAGCTTAATGGATAAACCTAAATGGCAGATTTTACCAGTGTTTGCTTCAATTCCTAGAAAATAATTAGCTGTTTTTATTTAATAAAGGTACAGGCTATGTTTATTTTTGGAAAAATATCAAGCCATCTGGAATCTTTTAAATGTTGAATGAAAGTTTTTTTTGAATCATATTTGATATTGCCAATGATTTCATTTATTTAATCTAAGAATGGGCAGATTTGCTACATTTGTTTCTTTGGGCCTGATACCTTGCATTTGAGCATTTCTTAAAGTGGGAGGGAATGCTGTTGGTACCTTACCTACTTTTATAGCATCATTACAAAGCCCTCCCCCCCCCCCCGTTTCCAGCGCCAGCCACTGCATTTCAGCTGGGAGAGCATCCTCACAGTCGGGTTTGACATACTCTGCACCCAGTGTCTTTTAGCAATGTGAAGCACAAACATTGTATTTGGTTTGTCACGTAGCTCATTTAAATTTTCTTCACCACATGCGGGAGTTTTGTTGAAAACACTGTACTTTGCCGGCTCAGAGAGCAGGACAGGAATGGAAGAGGATCTCTAAGCTTGTTTTCCTTCCGTGTAAACCCTCACGTTTGACAAGCTATTCACTGTGTTCTAAATTACTTGACAATGAGCCCATTAGGATTATTTTATATTATTTTTTTCTTTTATCACTCTCAACCATGACATGATAATAGCATTGAGGGAACAGAGCTACACAGACAAAAAGAACTGTTTGTAAACTCAAGATTTCCACCTACGATCTCAGCCCTGTACCTCTCAGTGGACTTCCAGGTGGGCCTCCAGGTGGCACATTTGTCGCAGAGCAGGGAGGGTTGTCATGCACAGCTATGACATTTCTTCCACATTGTCAGCTTGATTTCCAAGGGAGTTCAGTCCACATCTCTCTTATACAAGAACCAAGGGCTTTGTCCTCCCTGACAGAATGCAGTTGGCTAGAGTAGCCAGACAGCTCCATTTTCAGAAAGGAAGCATTATCTCTGACCGTAACTTCAGGTAGGAACGTGCATGCATCCACATGCATACATACATAAATACACACCACACACACACACACACACACACACACACACACACACAGTGACTTTGATTAAATTATTTACAACTTCCTTGTCTTGAAGTTGAGATACAAATAAGACATCCTTTGACAACCACATTTCTCTCTGCTAAGAAGAGGAATCTGTCACTCAGGGGACATGATATTCTCAAAGATTCCTTACCATCTTAAGATTTAAAAAATTCTGAGACTTAAAAAGTAAGTTAGACCAGCCAGGCCTGGTGATGCATATCTGTAACCCTAGAACTCAGAATATGGAGGTAGCAGGAACAGCAATTCAAAGCAAACTTTGGCTGTATAGCGAACTCTAGCCTAGCCTAGGCTACATACAATCTTGCCTCAAAAACCAGCCAAAATAGTAGGTTAAACATATGATCTACTTCTCAACTTTTTTTTAATTGGTTACTTTTATTAAAAATTAATATATTCCAGATACTGTTGCCACTAATAGACTTGCACTGATGCTAGTTTCTTTGGAAGGGGGGATAGGAGTCCATTATTTTGAAGGTTACGTGTAACCAGTGATTATCAAGATGGTTCAGCAGGTAAAGTTACTTGCTCCCAATCTTGAGGTCTTGAGTTTGATCCCCAAATCTCCATGCTGGAAAGAGATAATTGACTTCTGCCAGCTGTCCTCTGACCTAAATACATGCACTATGGCATGCACCTGCCCCCAACACCTTTTGAAAACTTTGAAGAAAATCACATGCAGCTATTAGTTAAAAGATTTAGCAAATATAAACACACAGTAACCAGTTAAACTTGAATTCTGTATAAACTAGAAATAATAGAAATAATACTTTTGTAAATGTCTTAAACATCATATAGCCAACACCTGTTAGGGTCAAAACTGAACGAAGTTTGGGGAACAGCTAATAAGAAGGAAAGGTGAAAGAAATTTCCTGAGCATAGAGAGGCTTGTATAACACTTTGCTGCATTTAACACTGGCAAAGGAAGGGCAGCTAAGTTAACAAGCATAGGTCCACGGAGATCATAGCCCCAAGTGAAGGTAATACTAACTAAATCCTTGCTCTTTCTTAGAATGATGGAGGGGCTCCCTCTATCTTGAGTTGATTTGAGTTTATAGGCATAGAAAAACTCACATTCTGATGTAGGGGAATACAAGGAGAATTTCTTTTATTCTGCGTTCTGAATCATGTCTTACATCAGTCAGAAAAACTGATATGTGACACCTGTGGGAGGGTCCACCTGTATTTCTGTGCTTTGATTGGTTAAATAAAGAGCTGCCTGGCTTATAGTTAAGTCAGCCCTTAGGTGGGCGGAGTAGA